>JBCNJP010000006.1:69376675-69437238 GCA_039602395.1 Deinandra increscens subsp. villosa
AGACAAATGACCATTCAGCACGCTTAACCTCAAACAGTCGTTTGTAGGTTTTGTTTGATCTGATTACATGTGGATGGAGCGGGAAATATATAACATTTCTAAAATAAAATAAAAGATTATGTGTTAATGTGAATTTTATTAGGACATTCCTGATGTGGAGGGAGATAAGATTGATGGGATTAACTCCTTTGCTTTGCAATTCGGGCAGAAACAGGTAAATTACTCAAAAAAAGATTATATATCTATCACAATTAACCTGCCTTATGTACGTATCACTTTGAAATAAATTCTCTAGTAATTACATATTTAATTTTATAGGTGTTTTGGATTTGTATATGGCTTCTAGAAATGGTGTATGGTATGGCTATACTAATCGGGTTATCATTGGCGCGTATTTGGATCCGATCAACTATATACAAAGGCCTTCACATACAACAATCTATAGGGATTGGGGTCACATTTATTTAAAATATTTATCAAATATATACAAAATAAATAATAACGATACGCTCGTTATTTTACATGGGAAATGTAATACTACCATTACACAAAACTACTAAACAAAAGTAAAATTACATTACAGAAACGTAAATTTACTATACACAAGGGTCCTGAATGAAGGATGCTTGAACTCGATTCGTTCCATAGGCATTCATGATCTTTCGTTCCATAGGCCTTCATGATCATATCACTACAAGAAACTGCGGCTTTAGTTGCGACGCATGTCGCCGCTGTTGGTCCAGCCGCTAATACCTTTAGTGGTGACATGTCTCCGCTAAAAAGTCGCTACTATTTGCGGTCGCTAATACTTCATCGTCGCCACTAATAATACCGTCGCCTTCATGATCATATCGTCCGCTCTTAAATCTTCATATGAATCGCTCTCCTCCAACACAAATGTAGGTCCTGAAATTGGATCCAAACTCTATCCGGATCACAATTACACATTGATTGAGCTAAATGAATGCTTGATGTGATGAATTTCATGTATGAAATTGATGTGCTCTAAAGTACACATCTTTTTATTAGTTAAACATCCGCACTTGTTCGTAGTGTATGCGTTATTCTGGTCAGTTTTACCCTTGTTGCTATGTATTGTCATAAATAGGTAATTAGAGGGGGCCAAAGTACTGATATTTGCGGATTTTAAGAGGTTTTGAGAAGAAATAGCACAAGATTCGGAGGTCTGACTTATTTCTCACGCCACGACCCGTCTCACTGACACAGGCCGTTACAAGACCATTTCCAGAAACCCTAAATCATAGATTTATGGTGGTGCTCACGACCCGTTTCCGCATAACGACCCGTTACCCCCGGTTTTTGAAACCCTAAATGAAAACTATAAATACGTACCACTTTCATTCATTTGAAGAGCAGATACCAGACACGGTTATGGACGTATTCCAGGAGCAGTTCTTAGTTCCGAAGTCGAAGATTGAAGCCATTGAAGGTGTAGCAAGGTGCCAGATCATTTGCGTAATCGTTCCAGTAGAAGATTCCACCATTGTTGACCCTCGGTTTGCATTTATAATGATGTTTACTTATTTTTCTGTTGTAATAGTTATATTAGGTACGCTGAGAGGCTAACTCTCTTGATATTATTTAAGACAATGTGATCTATTTCAGTATTTACCTATGATTTGACGTTGATTTATCGTATAACATAATGATTTTAGTATAATAGTTATAGTTCTTGTTGCATATCAGAAATGTGCTATTGAATGTTGTGTTTGATCCATTCCTAATAGTCTTGGTTTGATTAGTAGTGTAGATGTATTCTGCTTGTCAAATTGATGTTGTTTCTTAGTTGCTATCTGACGATACCAATATGTGTTTAGGAACTCTGACGAGCCTAGATAGGAATAGGTGATTATGCATGTTTCATAGTCTGTTTCGATTAAAGTGTGTCGCCATAGTTGGTCATGAATCTTAGCTTCCATGTCTTGGATTATAAGGATTAGTGAAGTGACTAGGTATTGTGCATATGTAACGGTATGTGATTTGGTTATAATATGTTAGTCCATCATGGTTAGTCAGAATAGGATTGGTCTATGATCCTAGGTCTTAAGTCATGTGTTTAGTGCCTTATAACTAAGACACGAATTCGTGGATACTTCATTGTGGACGTGATTATAATTGTAGAACCAGTTTCTAGCGGCTCTGTTTCCTTTAGACAGTTAAGTTACGATACGTCAATGTGAGGTTTAGGTAATTCTGAAGTAGTGATCAGTCTTAGATGATATCTGCTTTTTATATATCTGGTTTTTCAATCAATCATTTCTTCCTTAATTCTTTTACTAATAGTCATTAAGAATTATGACAGAGTCTTAATTATGTTAGCTAGGTTAAGTATGATTATACTATTTCTTCCTTAGGTCGAGCTTGAGTAGGGGTGAGCAAAAATCGGGTAACCCGCCCAAGACCCGAAACCCGACCCAGAAATACCCGAAACCCAGCCCGGTGTTTATATAGCAGATTGGGCTTCAGGCCCCGAATTTAATAAAAAACGGGCTCGGGCCCGAGCCCGGGCTTTACCCGAATTAACCAAAAAAAACCTGAAGCCCGATCTTTCATTTTTTTCTAAAAAATATAACATATTTGCTTAAATATTTTATGTAGGTTATTTAAGAAATTAACCCAAAAAAAAAAACCGAAGCTAGATCTTTCACGTTTTCATTCTCTTAATTATTCATGTTTAGCTGTGTGAAAACTTGAATTCATCAATCTTATATGCATGCTTCATTTTTATATATAGCCATTCTATTTCTTTTAGATTCTTTATTGTTATATTTATTTTTAGGGGAGCACATTATACTGATGTTTGCATGTATTAGATACTGTGTAACTGATAAAACATACGGATATGGCACAGAGAGAGGAGCCGACTGAGAAGCTTGTGGAGGCCATTGGAGGTCTGGATTTTATTCGCAAAAAATGGGGAAGAAGGAACTTAAATCGGGTCTCGAGCTTTATCCTAGGACCGGAGGCCCGAAACACCGTAATACCCGATACCCGATTTTCCAGCCTCGGTCCGGTCTTTGGGCTTGTACTCTATATATTGTTGGGTTTCGGGCCGGGCCGGGTATTACTCGGGTCGGGTCGAATAGTTGATTTTGCTCACCCCTAAGCCTGAGTCATTCTTTCATGTTGTCGTACGATAGGTCTATATGCATGCGTAGAAACAATGAGTTAGGTTATAAATTTAAAAAGTCATTTTTGCAGGTTATATTTATATATATCTTCGCATGCATCAAAGGATTTTTGGCGCCGCTTCCGGGGAAGCAAGTCGTCATTCCTGATCTATTTAGTTTAGTTAGTTTATCTTTTCTGTTTTTCATTTCATCTTTCAAAATTTCAGAAAAATAAAAAAAAATCAAAAAACTCTAAAAACTCTAAAAAATGATCTTCTACTATTCCTACTCGTGCTAATCGCCCAAATTTAATCCAACCTTTAGAAGACCCTGAACATGCCATTCATCAAGCAAGGAGAATGGGGGATGCAGCACCGCGTATAATCACTGACTATGCGAAGCCAGTACTTAACAGAGACCGGTCAAGCATCACACGACCTGTTGTAGCAGGTCACTTCGAGATCAAGCATGGTGTCATCCAGATGTTCCAGAATGCTTCGCAATTCCACGATCTAGCAGAAGAGTGTCCTCACTCGCACATCGATACATGTCTTGAAATGTGCGATACGTTTAAACTCGACGGTCTCAGCAACGATGTTGTTTACTCCGTCTATTTCCATTCACTATGGGCGGTAGTGCCAAGAATTGGCTCAAGACTCTACCAGCAGGTTCCAATACCATATGGGATCAACTGGCTAAGAAATTCTTGGTCAAATTCTTTCCTCTATCAAAAACCACTTGTCTTCGCAACAATATCACTACATTTTCCCAGGACGAGGGGGAAAGCCTACACGAGACTTGGGAAAGGTACAAGGGGCTGCTACGCAAGTGTCCTCATCATAATATGGATGAGTGGCTCTAGGTATAATATTTCTATAACGGGTTGAAGAACATCACCCGAATGCATATTGATTCCTTATCGGGAGGGTCAATCTTGAACAAAAATCCAGCAGATGCCATTACGTTGATCGAAAGTCTAGCTACTACAAGCTACGACTGGAAACCCCCTAGAGGTCGCCCATCCACTAATTCCAAACAACCTGACGTACATGCCATTGACGATATCACTGCAATGGAAGCAAAGATCGAGGCTCGAACGAGCCAAGTGAATCGTCTAACTACCAAATCTAATGGTTGTGATGCCTGCGGTGGCTATCTGGTTTTTCAATCAATCATTTCTACCTTAGTTCTTTTACTAATAGTCATTAAGAATTATGACAGAGTCTTAATGATACTAGCTAGGTTAAGTATGATTACACTATTGCTTCCTTAGGTCGAGCCTGAGTCATTCTTTCATGCTGTCATACGATAGGGCCGCTTTCCTATATGCATACGAAGAAACAATGAGTTAGGTTATAAATTTAAAAGTCATTTTTACTAGTTATATTTATATTTTATTAGTTTATGATGGAAGATGAAAACTAAAATGAAATAAGCAAAACACATCCAAAATATTTCTGGATTTCTTAAACTTATGTCAAAACACACTTAAATTCTTTTTGATTTTTTTAGAAATACAAACAAGAATTAAAAAGTTCACATTTCATATATTTACACATAAAATTTACATTTGAATGTCTGTCATAGGAGGTATTATATTAGAGCTTGATCATTACCAAAGTCTGTTCATCATATATAGATCTCGATATATTAGCTTGGTGGAAAACAAATGGTTTAAAGTACCCCGTACTCCAAAGGATACCTCGAGACGTATTAGCATTGTTGGGAATTTCCGAGACCGACGAGTTCGAGATTTGGTTGGATGAAACTCAATGTACCACTTACCGTTTGACCGTTCGCACAACACGGTGAAGTTTATGACTCGAAGACTCTCATTAACCGAAGACATGGCATTAGTGACTTTATTATTTATTGTAATAATATTTACTTGTCACTAGTTACTAGTTGTTGGTTATTTACTAGTTTGCCATTGTTAGGTTAGTATATATATAGTTTGGTCTTTCATTTGTGAAAGGGATGAGTGTATGTTTGAGAGAGTTAGTCATGTATCTTTGAAGTTGTGTGGGGTTCATGAACACTTGTTCATGAACCTAGCATGAGTGGTGTAGGTAAACTTCTAATCATTCAACATCATCTTTGATTATCTATTTATCTTGTTCATCACTACTTCTATATTTTTATCCTCATCATCATCATCATCATCACATCTCACAACACCATTGTTGAAGATCCGGTCCATTATGTTCTTCTTGGTGTTTATTTGTTCAACAAAGACGAAGCTCACAAAGTCTCCGATCCGCTTCCGCTGTGCCATCGGGGTTTGGCTTGGCTCACCGACCCCGGTTTCTACAAGCATCTATATAATAAGTTTTACCTCCGAATCTTCTTTTAGTGCAAGTAGTAGATCGGTAAGTCCTCACCATAGATTCACCCAAGTATATTAGATGCGTTAATGTGTGCTCAAAGTTGGTTGATAAATGAAATAAGAGGTAATTTTGTTCGATTACCTTTATAGAATTCTTTTATATTCATATACTAACTGTTTTACTTTTTCACAATTGATATTATGTATACGTGTTGCAATGACAAGAAATGATGCTAACTGCGACGACAACATTGGTGACGACAAATCTCGTCTTTAAAACATAGCTATTCGTGACAACATGTCCTCTCTACTGTCATTTTTTATCCAGGTAACCCTTTTGCGACGATCTACCATTGCCACTGAGCTGAGCAGAAAATGAAAAAAATTGACGCCTCCTTAAAAAAAAATTTCAAGACGATATGCCGTCGCAATGAGTTTTTTTTATAGGTTTTCCCTTTATTTTTATTGCACCGCTTAAAGTTTAATTAAAAAAAAGAAAGCAGTAGCGACGACATGTCGTCGCGACTGATATTTTATTAAATAATTTTCATTTTATGTTTATATTTCCATTTCAAGTGGAATAAAAAAAAATTAAATAGCAATGGTGACGTCTTATTGTCTTAATTGTCTTTTTTAATTTTTTTTTGGATGTACTTAAAAAGATGGGAAACGACGTCATTTAGGGTTACCTTTGGCGACGACATGTCGTCGCCATAGGTTACCCAACCCCAGGGCCGGTCCTGAGATTTTGGATGCCCAGGGCGAGAGTCCAAAATTTGCCCTGTTAAAAACTTTAAATAGTACAACACAAAGTTTTAAGGGTTTGGAACCTAGTCAAGCTAGACGGCTCATCCCCACGCCGATTTTATTAACTATTTCTGTTTTGAGCACCAGATGGTTGTACACGAGGGGCATGATATCGATGAGTATTGACAAAAATATATTTAAATGTAGAATTAATGGAACAATATCACCTGATCGATAAACTGGAACTGGAAGCAGAGATGAATCGATGATCGACTCCGGTTCCCGGACTCCCTGTCGCCTGAAAATTCTGATCGCCGGAGATGGTTCAGACGTTCAGTCCGTCGTGAACAGTGAACTCGTGATGATGAATGATGAATTGATGATCGATCGTCGATGGTGTGAATGTGTGATCGTCGTATAATACTTCAATATTGAAATTGAAAGAATCGTGAATTGGAATATTTCAATATTGAAATTGAAAGAATCGTGAGATGCAGATGAGATTGGAGTCTTGGAGAAAGAATCAGAATATTTCAATATTGAAATTGAAACGTCGCTGGCTGCTGCTCCTGATTGATCGTCGATTTCTGTTTTTTTTTTTTTTAACAGCCAAATATCAATATAAAAAAACCTATTGGGCTAACATCTAAATGGGCTAAAAACTAATACTACTGGGCTAACATAAAACTTGCTGCTGCCCCCTTGAAGATTGATGCCCTGGGCTGGAGCCCGGTTGGCCCAGGCCCAGGGCCGGCCCTGCCCAACCCTAAAAACATATCAGTCGACCGAACTAGAATTCCCAAAGTCTCATTTACGCTCCTTCAGCCGGCGATATTGATTTTTCAGCCAGCCATTTCGAGTTCCAGCCATTAGCAACCATCAATTTGGAGTTCCAACCGTTAGAAAAAAATCAAAAATTGATTTAAAAAGATAAAAATCAAGAAATCCACACATAATCGGTGAAACCTCGGGTGCGTGGTTTTCTCGAATAGTACATACTGCTTCGGCTGTTTTACCAAAGTCGATTCTTTCCAGAATTAAAGAAAGATACAACAACAAATTAGAATCAAAACGAACACGAAGAAGATCGAAGAAGAAAACATACTTACCAGAGATGAATTAGACTGAGAAGGAAAGTAGAAGAATTGTTGGGATACCCGAGACTGTGATGTCGAGATTTAGAAGAAGTGATTATTACTACGGGCCACTTACATTATACCGTCTTGCAACGCAGTGAAGACCATGACGACTCAAGACTTAGACTCGACCAAAGACTTGGCTTTAGTGATTTATTATTATATTATATATTGTCACTAGATTAGTATTTACTAGTTTGCCACTTGGTGAGATGTCCAATATATAGAGGAGCATTCCATAGAGAATGTATGAGCGAATGAGAGAGTTAGTCATGGTGCTTTGAAGTTGTGAATGACCCATAAACACACACTTCTTCATGAGACCCGAGTATGAGTGTGGGAGGTATTGTAATCATTCGGTTAATATTATCTAGCATTCCATCTTGTTCATCACGTATCTATGTTTACTAGCTTTGCTCATCATCATCACATCTCACACACTATCGTTGATTCGTTGTCATATTCTAGTGTTCACGTGTTCTACAAAAACGAGTACACAAAGACTAGATCCGCTTCCCCACGCATCCAAGGTAAGCTCACCACGTCGGTTTTTCTAAAATGAAAGAAAAAAAAGAAGGAAAGAAAAAAAAAAGTCACTATAAAACATAGATACGTGGCAAACAAAGGAGTGAACACGACACAAATAAAAGCATGCAATAACCTATTGTACATAAAGGATGCATAAACAACTTGCACAAAAGTTGGTAAATTGAATAGGTAGTAATATGGTAATCAAATGTATCGGTACTCGTTAAATTTGTAAGGAACCAAACCAATACTAGCAGGGGCAGAACTAGAAAAGTTTTTTAGGGGGTTCACAATTTTTTTTACGGAGTCACTAGTTGTAGATGGCTGGTTACAGACGCGTGTTGTGGCACGACATTGCGAGTAAAGATAAATAACCGATTAAAAAAAGGAAAAATGGATGTAAATAATCCTAACTATTCGCTATTGGCCAATAATAATCCTAAGTAAATTTTTGTACATAAGCAGTCTTTTCTTTATACCATGTTTTTTCTAATAATCTTTTCTGTTAAAAAGCTAACTTCGTTAGTAAAAGCTGACGTGGCATGTGACATAGAATCTTAGTGATCATTTGAGGGGGTAATATGTAAACTTTAAAAGTTTGAGGTTCAATTTGATAATATGTGAAAGTTTAAAAATGTATGTTGAAAAAAAAAGAAGAAAAGGACGGGGGAGTCGGTGGTTCCTTCCCCGGCGACCACAAACCTCCGGCGACATAGCTCCGACACCACCAATTCTCCATCACCACCCTACAACCCTAGCTCCGACACCACCAATTCTCCATCACCACCCTGCAACCCTAGCTCCGACACCACCAATTTGGTTGTGCAGCGGCGAGGATCTAAAACCGTCGTTGCTCGGGGGTTTTCTAGAGGTGGAGCGCAGGTTTGGAGAGGACTCGGTGTTTGGCGGTGAAGCGGCGGTGAATATGACGGAATCTGATCGGGATGGCGGAGGGACGTTGTTTGCTGAAGGGTTTTGCCGCCGCCGCGAACGGAAGCGGAAGCGCAACCGCCGTCGTCGGATGTTGATGAAGGTGATTAATCGATAGTATTTTACAGAACTGACGGAAAATCAGATCGTTTGACGAGCAAATGGTATAACTTGCAGAAGATATCTTATGAAAGTGGATGGAAAAAAGGGGGGGGGGGGGGAAAGAACCTGTCTCGAACTTGAAGCTGCTCAATCATGGTGGAAATTCGAGCTTGATCTTTCGACGGAAGAGTTCCGAGATCTCCGAGCATACTTTTGTCCATTTTTGATTGTTGGCCGTATTCTCGATTCTATTCATCTGTTGTTTACTGAAAGTGAAACTAGGATTTCGATGAGCCGTCGCCGGATGTTGATGAAGGTCCACTCGCCGGAATCTGCAGAGGCGGTGCCGCATAAGGGATTTAGATCCGCTTTGGATTTTTGTTAAATCAAGTTTCTGAAATAATAATTTTTATCCCCATGTTTATTAAATCGATAGAATTTTAGAAAATGACATGATTGGTCCTTCACGTCATCAAAACCTAACGGCGTTAATTTTTTAACTGAAAAGATTATTAGAAAAAACAGGGTGTAAAGAAAAGACTGTTTATGTACAAAAATTTACTTAGGATTATTATCGGCCAATAGCGAATAGTTAGGATTATTTACATCCATTTTTCCTTAAAAAAACTCTAGATGATTTGATAAAAAATGAAGAGAAAATAAAAAGTAACGCGTGAAAAGAAAAAATAATATGACAAAATGTTTGTCTCTAATTTTTTTTTATATTTTTATTATATTGTACTATTTCATTATAAAAAAGGTCTAAGATGAATATATCTAAAAATAAGAGATCTATAATGAAAGTAAATAAAAAAAGGTGGAGAATAAAGTACTCCCATGGCCCCATTTACTCTCCTCATTTATAGCACTAAAATTAATAAAGAAAGCTGGGAAAAGAAAAAAATGTTGAAGACAAGATTTGAACTTGCACCTCTTCAAAATCCAACAAGGGATCTTACCAATAGGTTATTTGCTTGCTTTGTTTTATTTTCAAAAACTACATATTTATTAACTCCTCTTCACAAATTTTTTTATAAAAAACGTTCACATAATTTTCACTTACGTACGAGGTTGAGGGGTCCACAGAAACCCCCTCGGCCTACATTAGGTCCGTCCATGAATACTAGTAAAGTCCCATTAATAATAAACTACTGTAGATATAGACAAATCTTTTTTCTATCCCAAAATGATAATTATGAACTATTGTAGATATAGACAAATCTTTTCTCTATCCCAAAATGAATAGGTTGATAAATAAGAAAGTGTATTTTAATTGTTTGTCAGAGCGTTTTATGCTTATAAAAAATGTAATTGATTAATAGAATAATAGTTAAATCGATGAGTTCTAAGTCGGGTATATTTGATGGGTATTCCCAATGCTAAAACCCACATATATACCTAACTAGAGGTCAACTGCGCGTTACAGTGGTTAGCAGACCATTTCTAAGATGCATAATTTTAATGAATCTATTGGAAACGTGTACGAATACTTTTTCATAGATGTCAAGTAATGGGAGTTTAATTTATAAAAAAAAACATAATTTGGTACCAATCAAACATTAACATACAATGAATTATTGTAAAAGGCATAATATAACACTTAAACTTACCGACATTCATATGACCAAAACACAACCTTTTGCATAGATATATGAATATATACTACATCTATTTTGAAATTCGTCTAAAAATTGCTCTGAATATCCAATCTCTTGATGCATATACGATTCCGATTCATTAAATCCCTCTAAAAGTAGCACTATATTTTTAGTTATTGCCCTCTAAAAATAGCACCAAATTTCCAAGTCCTTCATTTATGCACTTTACTATAAGCATGTATTCAACATGTTATTGCAATTGTCCATTACGTGACTTGTTTAACCAAACAATAGTTGTTGTAATGGATCACAATCATCAAGCAAAGGAATTACAATACATTAATTTATTAAGGGCACCTAAAGAAGTAACAACTAAATCACCGAACACTAAATCAAACCCATAACTAACATCCTATATGTAAGACTAAGAACTAAACCCAAAAAAAAGAAAATAAAAATATACAAAATAACATTACATTAAACATCAATAGAAGATTTTAGTCTTTAAGAAGGTAAGACTAAGAACTAAACTCAAAAGAAAAGAAAATAAAAAGAGACAAAATAACATTACATCAAGCATCAATAAAAGATTTTAGTCTTCAAGAAGATACAACAGGGACATTTTATTAAACACCTTTCAAGCAAACCTAAAATCCTATTCATAAGCAGAATGATCAAAACCCGAAAACACCTAAATTAACAATGATAACAGGCTTCATGAATCACAAACTAAATTGTAAAGAAAACAAATCATTACGTTTACTTAAGTTAATTTACCATGGACAATATAAAGATGAAAAACACATTCAATTACAAAGTAATTGGGTTACACTTGCCATAATATCATAAACATCCAATTCCTCTTTAGGGATTAACTTCACATATAACTCCTAGAACTTCCAAAATCAAATCATATTGTAGAAGAAATTAGTAAATACATTGAAGACAAAAAATAGGTGGGTACTGAGGAGAAGTGAAGACGAAGGCAGCGGATAGACAATGCAAGCAAACTCTGGTTGTACTTTGAGCTTCAAATCATGTTCAAAGTACAACGACAACAATTCGATTCCCTGGTGCACCACAAATATAGCAATCATAGAACCTAAAATAAACCAAAAAAATAACGTAAGTGTAGCATAGAGAACCCCAATCACAAATCTCTGCATTTTAGCATCTCAAATACCTTCTAAAACATAAACTCTCAAATTATGTTTCTTGAAGATCTTGACACGATTTCCCCTCTACTTCCTCGCTAAAAGCTTTGATCCTAATAAATCTGGATTTTGAATTTAAAATGCAACAACATCAAATAAAAATGGTTTAAAGCACAAGAACAACATGAGAAATGTTAAAATGAGGTGTTAGAATGTTTTTAAGAACATCAGGAATGTCGAAACATGTAATTTGGATTTTGAATGCAGGTAAAATTAAAACCAAATAATGTGATCAAAAGCTGATATAAATGTTAGTTTGATCTCTTTGTACATTAAAGTGATCAGTGGCGAACCCAGGATTATTTTTTATGGTGTTCGAAAATTTTTGGTATACAATTCTTTTTGATCGTCCACCTTATATACAGTTTTTCTTTTATCGTTCACCCTATATACAAATAATTTTTTAGACCGATTCGGTTCGGTTCGGGTCCGACGAACAGGAGCCTCCGATGCGGCGATCGGGCTTGATTTTTGCGAGCTTCCGACAAGATCGCCCCTGCTTATGGCCCCTGCAGCAGTGTCGATCGAAATTCAGGCACCCCCTCTTTTCCCGCTCGTTTCTTTCTGCTGTAATACGTACCTAGCGCAGCCCCAATTACTTTTCTTTTAAAAGATTTTTGGGCTTTTTTCTAAGTTTTGTTGGGCTTAAATAATTTCTGGTTTGTTATTATTTGGGATTTTTTCTTAGTTTTTTTAAAGATTTTTTAGTTTATTATTACTAATTATTAGTGATTTGAGAAAAAAACATAAATTTTTTTCCTTTAAGTTTAAGGTCGGTGTAAAATTCTATGGGGTTCGGTCACAAAATTTATTGGGGTTCGATTCGTAAAAAATCGGAAATTTAGCACACCGCGAAAAAATTCATGGGGGTCGGGCGAACCGCTAGGTATTAACCTAGGTACGCCACTGAAAGTGACACCAAAAGATGGTTAAGAGAATAACAACGAAGCTACATAATTTAAAATCTAAAATTTAAATATGAAATAATAAACTAACACCAATTACAGAAAAAAAAAATTAAAATGCATAAGAATCAAACCATAAAATTAAAACAAATCTCAAAATTAAAAAAATAATAATATTTAACATGAATCTAGGGGTTAAAACATACGAAAATAAGAAATCAAACAAACGAACAAATTGAATTAACTGTAAACAAATATTTGACCAAATTCTACAAACAAATCCTCTAAACATCTAAATTCTCAAATCAAATGTACCTGTTTGTGAAAAACCTCCGAATGACAACTGCAACAACAGAAATTACCTAAATATAAAAAACCATCTCTTGAATAGTGAGGTTCCAAGTTTTTTCATTTTGACACTATCTCCAAGTTTTCTCTTTTACCCCCCCCCCCCCCTCCTCACGTGTTTGTATCTGCTTTGGATCTCATTTTTCTCTAAAGCTCTCTTGAGAGAGCTCCCATCTCCAAACCCTAGATCTGCTTCTCTCCCCCGGTCGCCCCTTCGCCTCACATCTCCGGCCGCCCTCTGGCTCCCATCTCCGGTCGCCGCCCTTTGTCTCTGCAACTCTCTCTCTGTCTCTCTCGAGAGAACCCTTCGGCGAGAGCTCCCATCTCCGGCCGCCGTTCTGTGAACGTTTTTGATGGCTGGGGTTTGGTTTCGAGGTGCTCGCCGCCGGACGGAGGATGGTGTCAGTGGCCATGAACGTTTTTTGCGGCTGGGGTTCGGTTTCGAGGTGGTCGCCGCCGGATTTGTTGCCTTCAGATCCGAAAGGTCGCCGGATTTGTTGCCTTCAGATCCGAAAGGTATTACGTCTTGCTTCTGATGTAGGGTTTCTTGCCTTCTCTTGCAACGCCACCGTATGCTGCCCTGGTCGTTGCCGGCGTTCGTTCACCGCCGCCGTGATTTTTCTGGTCTCCGACGTGGCGTATCTCGCAGCCGCGAGTAAGATCTGAGCCGCTTTTTTGATTTAGTTTTTTCTGGGGTTTAAGTTGTATTTCTTGATTCAAGAAGTGAAGTTCACAAAATCAGTTTTTTTTATTCTTTTCTTGTACACATTGACTATACTAATTGATGTTCTTGGGCGTATAAAAACTCAGGTTTTGGATGTAATTCCAATTGGGTGTTGCAGATCGATTCAAACTGGTATGCGTATCGCTTAAAGATTCTTGAATTCATTCTAATTTGTCTGTTTTTGTGCTGTGTGTTTCTGTGAATTAAAATCCAAGATTTGTTAATGTGCATTTTATCATGTGACTTGATTCTAAATTTGGTTGATTGAAAACAGATTGGGGCGTTGATCGCAGCCGTGATTTGAGCGTTGTGTTGCTTTATTTCGTTGTGATGTTTTATGTTTGGCAGATCTGAAATCGTTGTGTTTCAGATTTATGCTTGATGTACTGAATCTGTTTCTTCTCGAAAGTGATGTGGAACATCGGTGGTTCATTCGGTTATGCTTATCTGGGTTTTCTGATGTGATGATGCTCATTTTCTGAATACGAATATCTATTCTTAATTGATCTAATTTGGTGTATCTGAAAATTGTTTGCTTCAGGAGACGATGATGATGTGATGAATAACCCGAACAAATAGGAATGCCGGTGATCTTATTGGCGTGGCAAACTTTTTTTTGCAGCCAAAGGAACACTGTGCGTTCCCATGTTCTGTTGTTTCGTGGGTTTCATTATCTGAGTCTTTTCATATTACTCTACTCAAAGTTCAGTTTGTATAGCAAGAACAATGGAAGCCTTGCATCTGAATTTGTTGATAAACATACATAGTCCATCAAAACTCAAAAATACTAATTAGGTAGATTGCAGTCTGCTTTTTTTCTTTTTTGTGTGTGTAGAAATTGAAGAAACCAAGGCAAAAGCCACTGTATGAAGCCCTGCAGAAGATTAAAGAAGGTATATTGTTTGTTTCTTTACTTTTTTCTTACTCCGTTTTTGTTTAGGGTTGTAAGTGATCTAATCGAACGTGATAATGAAAACATGACTACGTTGTTGATCGTGACAAAAGAACGAATGAGTTTAAGTAGCAATAACTTCACATCTGATCCTAATTCCTAATACAATAGAGGTGTTTAGGGTTTGCTCTGATCATTTTAATATTTTGTTCTTTTAGGTTATATTTGTATCATAGCAAGTGAATCTATTTTCATATTTATCTCTATCTATTGTATATTATAAATCTACAAAAGGTGGATATAAATTATAACGTGTTGCACCTTTTCAGGTGTACATTGAAAGAATCTTGAGGCTACCTAAGAAAGATGCATTCGCTGAAGACTTGAGGTACAATTGCAACTAGAGATGCAAATTTGACCCATTTGCTTATGAAGCAGTTGTTTTATGGTATATAAACAGGTAGAATTAAAAACCACCTTAAAGGAAAATGGGTCAAGTGATTGTAATGTGAAAGATAGTCTATATAACGCAGTTTTATGGTATATTACAAAGGCTTGCAGTACGTGAAGTGTATAAATCATACCCAGATGCAACAACACACGCAACGTCCATTGGCAGCTTTTATTCTGACCCTCACATCGTAGCACAGGTACCAAAACAAACGCATAGATTGGTTATATAACTATGTACATGCATTTTACCCACGGCAAAACAACTTTACAGCTTCAAATATATATATTTTTCATGCAGCAACACAAGCACAGATACACACTACCCGCCGTCATCGTTGCAATTTGCGAGACTGAATCGTGGTTCGACGGTGAATGCATCGCATGTCCACCCGGATCCAGAGTACAACACACAGGCGTTGTGTTTTCCTGTGAAAAGCATGGTGATGAGTATGTGCGATACTGGTACGACAGTTAGAATATGTTATGTTAATATTTACACCGGTATCTAATGTTTTAACCATTTATTACTATCATGCTAAACAGCTACAGGGCAGTATGCACTGTTAGGGATGGCACCGGTACAGCCATTGTCACAGTCCTAGCCCCGGGTATAAATGACATCATTGGCTACGATGGCTGTCAGATGATAAATGTCAAAGAGTGTACAAATACCCACATTTTGCCGGATCCTATAAGGGCGATTATAGGAACAGAATGGGCCTTTATGGTGAAGTCGTTCGATAGAAACCCAGATGGCCAACTAGCATTTATATCAGATGATGTAAGGCCAATAACAGTCATCATATGAAGAGGACAACGAGCTAATGCTGGGGATGGAGGTAACTAACAGCTCTTTTGTATACACTTTCAGCTTACATGAACGTGTTAGGGACTATATCAAATCATTGTTTAATTAAGACAAAGTGACTTTTGAAAAATACAGGACATGCCTGAACAACCAAGTAATGTGATGCTGCGGATGGAGGTTCTTTTGTATCCACTTTTGAACAAAACAATGGATTCTTGATGGATTTAAGTGTTAACTTTTATTTATGGCTTTATGGGACTTTTAGTTGATGGATTTAGGTGGTCCCTTTTAGTTGATGGATTTAAGTGTTAACTTTTATTTATGGCTTTATTAGTTAAAGTAGATGTTTTTAGTTGATGGATATAGGTGGTCCCTTTTATTGGCTAAATCATTTAGAGATCGACTACAGTTAGCCGCTGCCTACATCGAGCCATGATACAAAAAGGTGAGGCCGCCGCAACGCGCGGCGGGTCACCCACTAGTGAAAGAAATAAGAACAGACCTCCATACGGCAAATAACAAAAATCAATTACACAAAAGAAATCCCCTAAACATAAATGACGTTGACTCAGTTGTACCTCCTTCTAAAACGCCTAAAATTGGAGTCTGCAAAAAAGAACATCGTCAAACCATAACAACAAACCTAACTACGGCAGGAAAATAACACACGCAAAGAATTATACCGCTGATAAACATATCAAATCGAACTGTAAATCTCGCATTCGTATGGAAGAAAGATGAGAGAGAGTAAGAAATCAGGAACGATAGAGAGTATATACCGCCAAGTTGTAAACGTGAAGGCAAACATGCACGACAGTGATGGTAGCCAGTGATGTTCTTGTCGATTGTAAGAGAGAGAGAGAGAGAAAGAGTGAGGAGGCGGGGAGAAAATAGTTATGGATGAAGTTTAGGGTAAGGGAAACGGCTTTTAAGGGTAGCGCAAAACTTGAACCGATTTCAAAAAAATGAAGATGGCGCACATATTCGAACCCAAAATTGGTAGTTTAAAAAAGGTAACCTCTACTAGCTGAACTAAACATTGACATGTGAAATTCAATGAAGCAAATATATATATTCAAATTCTTTCTTTTTAAATATTTTAATCAAAGCGTGAAACCATAGGTGAACTTGTCAATTGTATATATACAAGTGGGTCGGCCGGCGCTTCGCGGCGGAGTCGGACCGTTTTAAAAAGTCGGTTAACCAAACCATGTGAATATAAAAAGAGGGTCTCTCTCATATTAATTAGTGTTTAGATACAATTTTTTTATAAAAAAAAACATATATATCAGATATCAAATTGAACTCATCTCTCATGTTTTACAAATCTTAAAGACGTAAACATCATGTATAATTTTATAAAGCATATGAGATTGATAATTTTGGTCTAACAACAGAATTCATGGGTAAAACCCAACTTCTATTCAAGAATTCTAAAATGAGAGGAAGTTACCTTGGGTTGATGTTTTCAGCTGTACACTTCTTCAACATATCCAAATGATGACTAAAACCCTTGATCAATTAAAGGAAAATGAATATGTACCCTTTCGATTAAATTCTAATATATACTTATTCAATATGATCACGATCGACATTGATTTCATACGACCTTCTCTTTAGGTCTTACAACCTACAAACCAAACAAAAGAAAGGTAAGAAACTAATCAATTGGGAACTGAAATTGACGTATATTTAGGATTCGATTTCGCAAACGAACCCTCTCAATTAGGTTCTGTAGTTAGCAGCAACCACATATCACAAACGATAGCAACTACATAGAAGAACACACAAAGATGAACTACCCTGAAAAATGATGGGGCAGATGGTCAGTGATCAAGTGGTCTGCAAGAGTTCAAGAAACATATTGCGAACCAATGAAAACTAAAATCTAAAAATGGTTCTCATTTGCAGCGGTTATGTTTGAAGTCAACCTCCCTCTTAATTCTTAGTATGGTTTCTTAGAGAGCAAAATGTACAGTTTCAGATTATTGATTGGTTATTCTTATTAGATCGAGATGACTTTGACCAATGCCAAAAACAACAGTAGAGAGATTTATTTGTGTGATTATAACAACCTTATAATATAGGAATATACTTCAGTACCCATCTAAAGATCACAGCAGAGAGCTGTTTATTTGCGCTATTATGTTAAATGATTCTTTAGGAATCAAAGATATATGCCCAATATTTGGGCAATCAAGAATAAAGCTGAAAAATAAGAACCCGTCTAGAAAAAAACCAATCAACACCTTAAATGTCCTGTAACCAATATAAATCAGCACCTTAAATGGTCCTATAATTTAATTTTGTTGAATAACTGGTGTCATTAACAATTTTAATTTCATAATAGGCAATAAAAAATAACGAAAACCTTAAAAGTTTGGGAGTCAAGAACAATTAAACAACTGTGCACAATAGGAAATACTACAATTTTGACGCTCATTTCTTCCAATTTTCTCTGTGCATCTAATATCCAATTTTCATCTCCTCATTTGAATTCAATTTAACCTTCTTCCCAACAAACCATCACAATTTAATTTAACTATTAAATTAATAAATTTATACTCTCATCTCATCAAAAAGCAATAGGTAGGGCAAATGTATCAGAAGTCGCAACAGCCATCAACCAACAAAAAAAAAGAATGCCCTCACCTGATTAAAAACTGCCTCTCTTTATAGGTGGGACATAATCACAATACTATCTACTAAATTAGGCAAAAACAATAGGAGACAAAAAAAGAAAAACACCTAAAACGATCACAATCAGACAGTTTATAATGCATCAAGGTATGTGCACTTACTAAGAAGAATATAAGGCTATTGACAGCAACCAGAGACAAAGCACCTAAAAAATGTTTCACCAAAACGATTCATACAACTACAGCCTCATAACTTAAAAAGCAGGAACAAAAATACCTCCAACATAACCATATAAGAACATTTTCATTACCTTCTTTCTTACACTATGAATTAATAATTTTAAATTATAATCAATTACTTACAGTGCATATGCATTTGAAGATCGACATCAGGAATCTGATGACTAAGCCTTTACAAACTAGCCATTGTTGACATCCAACTATACGTACATTGAAGTAAGCAAGATGTAAACAAAAAATACCAAATGACCCTGAGGATATGATGTTGGTAGGGATCTAAAAAAGTATAGATTAAAAAGTTTATAAAATTCCATATATGAAAACAGAAATCAATGGATGCGGTAAACGTATATACCTGCTAGTCTGCGATTTTTGTGGTTAGTTTCTCTCTCTGTGAACTCCGGGAAAAAAACAAGAAATATGAGAATATAATGAAACCCTAAATCTGAAATAATCGATGCAATCTGAACCCTTAAATGTAAATACCTGCATAATCGATGTAATAAGAAGCAATAATAATCATAGAACCCTAATTGAATCATTATCACGATGAAGAACAATAGAGAGGGGAAGAACGCCATCAAATTGTAGTGGATCTACTCTCTTCTCACTGACGATCCGCTTCTCAACCAACGATCGTCGACGGCATCTTCTTCAGCAACCCTTCCATCTAGACGAATTAGAGACAGAACGAGATTGAGATAATCTGTTGCGTTGTGCGGATTAAAACTTTGAAATTATGTGGAAGGTAAGCAACCCACGTATAAAGTAATGGACGCATTGAAGCCTTGTACCAAAAAAGTTGGTTAGTTTGTACTATAAGCTATAAAAATTGTACACTATGTATAAAAGATTGTACTATCAGTTGGTATTTGTATATAAGGATTAATACAATAGAGATCTTATGGGTTTTGACCACGTATAGAGGTGACGAATGCAGTGGGGAGGGAGCTTCATATTTTGCACCTATCACATCATTAAGAAATGTGGTTAATTCCAGCTCCAACAGCGTATATTTAAGTTGTTGCAGTTAAAAAGCTCGTAGTTGGACTTTGGGTTAGGTTGGCCGGTCCGCCTTCAGGTGTGCACTGGTTTACTCGTCTCTTCTGTCGGCGATACACTCCTAGCCTTAATTGGCCGGGTCGTGCCTCCGACGTTGTTACTTTGAAGAAATTAGAGTGGTCAAAGCAAGCCTACGCTCTGATACCATATTGATGTATTGAATGGAATGCTCACCAATGGGTGAGGAGGCTTACATAAATAGATAAACAAAATACAATATAGGTACACCAAGAATAAAGAAATTAAATACAAAACAAGCCCTGCTATATAATTACATTCTAACAATTAGAATGTTTGGAAACTCTAGAAAGCGTGATACACTTCCGGACTAAAAATCTCGAGGGTTCGCTCAAGATTTCAATCGGATACAATCTGGAGATCTTTTTGAATTCAAGAAAATTCGATTGTGAAGAAGAACCAAACGAAAAATTTTGATATGATCGTACGTTTCAAACCAGAGGAGCGTATACGCACGATTGGTCCCTCGAATATTATTAATGCCATTTCGGACCGAAATAAAATCCGATGCATTTTCTGTGAAGGTTGAAGGGTGGGGGGTATGGTTGTTTCAAAAAAAAATTGAAGCAAACTTTTCAACCAATGGAAGGAGAGAGAAGAAGTTTGTAGAAATGGAGGGTATGGTTGTTTAATGGTTTGTAGGTAAAATTTGATTGTTTTGTGAAGTGAGGATCACACCAACACACACAATATGTTCGGTATTCATCGGCATAAATATACCGGAAAACATCCAAAATTACCGATGCCGCAAGGTGCCAAAGAGGGGGGAATGGGTTGCCGTAAGATTGCCGAAAAATTGAAAGATGCTATACCCCCACCCTGAGAGAAATCAAGAGACGAGATTGATGAAAGGGGCAGGCAGGTGGAGGCAATTAAATTCTCATTACGTGGAATGAGAGCAACCATGAAAGAAACACGTGGGAGCCAGCCATTACAACATGCATGCATGTACCTTGCTGCTTTATGTTTGTACGTTACTACAAACAACTGGTTCCTGATCTTCCATATATATAGTCTAGAGATCATATTGAGGGTGGATAAAGTCAGCTCGATGACATCTATGCAGCAGACTGTAGCAGCTCTAAAGGCTTCTTCATCTTTTACAACATCTTCATTGTTGCAGCTGCCAACTCCACTACTTTCTTCATGTGGTATCATTAATTAATTAATTTCTAGCTTCATCCTTTTAATTTAATTAACTAAATGTATTTAGTATCACTTCAGTTATAGCCTAATGTTAAAACAATGTTAAAAGTCAATGTCTTATTTGATAAAGATCTAATTTCAAAACTTGAGAGCGGTAATATTGAGGGTGTATGTTAGCCGAATAGCCATTAAAAAATATATATATACAAAAAATACATTTAGAGATACTAATATACTATATATTGTAGGTCATGTATGGAAAACCCTTAACTACCCGCAATTACGAATTCGAAAATGGAACTGTTACTACAAACAAGGGAAGGATATTCAGGGACGGAAAACAAAATTAATTAAATTTGTAGGAAATGCTGAGTCTGAATTTGTGGGCGATCCAGAACCTAAACAGAAGAATGGGAAATCACAATTGGGTGTAATTTTCAAAGATTCAAGATTTTACACCATCCAAGGAACGGTAAGTTTTTAGTTACTTAATACCAGCTATTTTTATAACAAGGTATTTATACCAGTTGAATTCATTCTAGAGAAAATCTATTTTCACGAGTGGTTGGATGGTAAAACCTGGGATACGAGGATCATTTTCTATTAATTTTAATCTTTCAGTCTCAAGCCTCCTCTCATCGTCACTACTCAAACAATTCCTCATGGTTACTTGATTAGCCACCTCATGATTAAAAGGTTTTAATTTGGTTGAAACCCTCTAAGATGAAATTATGATCATTTTCTATTAATTTTTTTTAAATGTTGCTCTTAAAAAAACTAAATTAAATGTCATGAAAACATGTTTTTAACGGCATGAAAACACTCGTTAGTGATTGCAAGACATTATAACAAATTGATACAGCCGACCATTTAACTAATAGGGACATCATTTTTTATTTATTTTGAATGATAAATTTGGATCACTGAAACGGATATTACACTACCCACCTGATCATCTCCAATCCATATCCGGAGAAAACTCATCACTGGTGAGAAACCCCTTGGTCTAACTTCTAACATCTATTTTTTATTTTTTTGTTACAAGTGGAACTTGAACTAAGATTTTTTTATAAGAGGTCATACACCTTTGTCACTAGGCTATGCCATTGGGTGTAATAGAAACATCATGTAGTGAAACCATTTTTATCTTTGGTTGGCTGGCTTCGAATTGGATTTAAGAAATGAACAAGTGGTAGTTTGGAATAATCAAAGCACATTTATTATGTAGGGTAATTTGTCTATAACGGAAAATGATTCAATTCTGTCATACTTCTGTTATTGGTAAGTCTTTAAAGGAAAATGATTGAATCCTTATAAAACTTCCCTTTTTGGTAATTATTATTATTTTTAAAAAATTTCTAACACCAATATAATATATTGGATGTGTTCAGAAACCGAAAACCAAACTGTTTCCGGTTAAATCGTATAGTTTGGTTTGGTTTGGTTTAAAATTTTTTTAATCCGTAAATTTCGGTTTGGTCCATAAAAAACGTAAAAACCGAACCAAACGAACCATAAACACCCCTACCATATATTAAAATTTATAATTTGTAGGATTTGAAGCTATAACTCTCTCTATACCCTATTAGCTAGGTTGGAGGATTTCTATATATAAGCTAAACATTTATACAAAGGTACACAATGAATGACAAATATGCAACATAAGTCATTAAATATAGTAAACTATCCATATATGTCTAATATCCTCCCTTTTGCGGGCTGGTGGTGTCCGAGACAAAGCATATATAGCTCTGAAGTTTTCAAATCTTGGGTGATGAAAACTCTTGGTGAAGATGTCAGCCACCTGAAGCTTGGTTGGAACAAACTTAGTGTGAAATTCTTCCGAGGATACAAGTTCACGAACAAAGTGATCAAGATCAACGTGTTACACTCTCTTGTGTTAGATAAGATTCTGAGTTAGGAATAAGACACTCTGATTATCACAGAGGAGAGTAGGATGTGTTGGAGGTAAGACATGTAGTTCTTGTAGTAGATGAGTGATCCAGAGGATTTCCGCAATTGTATTGGCGATGTCATGGTACTCGGATTCGTATTGGAACATGACATCGTGGGTTGCTTTTTAGCACATCAAGAAATGAGATTCCCACCTAAAAAGATAGTAACCATATGTGGAACAACGTATCTCAACTCATTGAGCACAATATGCATCTGAATATCTAACAATAGTAGTGTTAGGTGGCCATGTGAAATGAAGTCCAAGAGTTAGAGTGCCTTGACATAACGAATAATACTTTTGACATTGTGAGTGTTCTATAGTTGGAGCTTGTAAAAATTGACTGACTTTGTTGACTGTATACGATATATCTGGTCTGGTAATCGTTAAGTATTACAAGGCAGCAACATAATGTTGGATCATCAAATGGATCTCTTGAAGATGTAAGGGTAGCATGAGTGGCTAGTGGTGTGTGGACCGGTTTAACGTCAAACAGTTTTGCTCGTTTAATGATGTTGTGAGCATGTTTAGTTTGGCTGAGAAACAATCCCTCTTTTGTATGAGCAACTTCAAGGCTAGTAAAGTAACCTAGGTTTTCGAGATCATTTATAGCAAACTCCCTGTGCAATTTATTGATAAAAGAATGGACTGTTGAGTCTTGATTTCCTGTAAGGATTAAGTCATCAACATAAACCAATAAATACATAATGCATGAGTCTTTTTAAAAAATAAATATGTATGTTTTCGGAATGACTGCAAGTGAAGCCATTTTGATTAAAAAATGTGCCCAAGCTCATGGAGCTTGTTTAAGCTCTTTTGGGCTTTATTTAATTTGCACACATAGTTATGAAAATGTGGGTCTACAAATCCCATAGATTGCTTCATATAAAAAGCTTCATTCATGTTATCATGGAGAAAAACATTGTTGGCATCTAACTGATGCAAATGCAAATAATTTATGACAGAAAGAGCTAAAACCACCCGAATAGTTGATGCTTTAACAACCGGGCTGAATGACCAGAAGTAGTCCATTCTAAGCACTTGAGTGAACCCTTGAGCTACAAGTCTAGCCTTTAGCCTTATTTTTTTTCCATTTGAATGGTACTTGGTTGAAATAGCCATTGCGAGCCTACAACATTGGATGTACGTGACCATGGTACTAACGGTCGGTCAAGTGTTGGCATTTATTGCATCATGCATGGCAGCCATCCAACGAGTATCCTAAAAGGCAGTTTTAAAGTTGCGTGGATCACGAGCTTCTAACAAAGCCAAACTTAGCATATGATGCTTAAGATAACAGTCAGCCACTTATTTAGTTTTAAATGCGCCAGCCTTTGCACGTGTTATCATGGGATGTCCAACCAATACATTGTTTGTAGGACGGTGGGCTAGGGTACGTAACAGAAGGTGGCGATGGGCTGGATGATGTGGAAGATGATCAAAATTAAACGACTAATCTAAAAGCGAGTTTTAGATATACCTGAGCGGTGTTCTAACAAACGTTAAAGACACCGAGGGGCAATGAAATGTCGCTAGGGTTTCACAAAAAAACACGATCCGACGGTTCGGATCTAAAATTATGTATCGCGTATCTCCTCCGATTGATTCATCGCGTACTAGGGTTAGCGGCAATGGCGAATGCTACGAAGGTTTCGACGGCTTGCAGCGGAAATGGAGCGGAGGTGGCGGCGCGTTCCTGGGACAACGTCTGACGACGAAGAGTCGGCGGCGACAACGGTTGAGTCTCGGGTGGCGGCGAGTGTGGTGATTCGATCAACGCGTAAAACAAGGCCGTGTGGTCGCATTTCGATGATTGCCGGTTGGAGGAGGCGGCAAGAGCTCGCCGCCGCGCGGCTACGGTTTCATGACAAGGAGAGCCGGAGAGAGAGAGAGAGAGAGAGAGAGAGAGAGAGAGAGAGAGAGAGAGAGAGAGAGAGAGAGAGAGAGAGAGAGATCGCGAGGGAGGATGGGGGCGCAATATGGGGATTAGGGTTTTCCTAATCTGAGTCGGATATTTAAGCATCTGTCTAATTACCCTTCAAGTCACTCGTCAATTCCCTTAACCAAAACGAACCACCAATATTTGCAATTAATTAATAAAACAAGTTTATTAATATAAATATTGTAAACGCGAGAACCGATAAACTCAAATAACAATTTATTTGATTCATTTGATTCACCGTAAATATTAGTCGATAAATAGTAACGTTATATCCCGCATTTTTCTTGCGAAGATAAATACGTAATTAAATGTATGTTTATTAAGAAGAATAAACAAAATTAATTACTGATTTCCATGATTTACCGGTTAACCAATTAAGCGAATTTATTTCTCGTTGCCCTCAGTGTAACTCTTACATGTCTTAATCGGGTCGGGTTCTCGGTGTTGTTGGGTCTGGACATACAATATCCAACAAACTCTCACTTGGACAGAGTGTGACAACATTAGAAGAAGCAGTCAGAGGTGCTCTAGCTACACAAGTACACATGGCTGTCCCTACCAGTTATGACACTTCAAGTTAGTAACCAAGGTATATCTATAAACTCACGTTATAGTTTAGACTTAAGGTAATTCAAATTCAGTAGTTCCCTTCTGTACAAAGACTTCAATTGAACAACAGACATAGATTTGATTCATTCTCTTTAATGTTCAATCATTATATTTTCTCGTTTCAACAGTTCGAAGTGATCCAAGCAAACACACAGTAAGTTTAGGTAAGCCCTTACACTTAACACTTGGAACTAAAGAGAGGGCCCACGATGTCTAGTTGTTGCATGATTAGTGCAAGAGTACAGAATCCCATCTTGACTACATACAGCTCCTGCTAAGCTTCAGAACCATTCCCAAAAATAGTCGTTATGACTGGCAATTACGTGACAGTGTTAAGCTACAATCAAAGAACAGTCTTAGGCAAACGAGAGGTAGCATATGTATCTCATGTCGAAGGATACTATTGAGTATACCGCTAAACAAATATGTATTATGATTAAATCCATAAAGATAATTTGATACGAGTTACGTCACAACATCATTCCGTAATGAGGTCTGTGAGTCTGGATAGTCAACCATTTGAGTCCAGAGTCAGAATAGTCTTAGTTCAAAGTCGTTTCCACAATTCTGATCGACTACGGATTGTTTAGAATATTTCAAAATATTCATGGATATTTAAAACGTATAAAATTCGAAGACATTGTGCAGAATCCGTACTCTGCATCTAACCATTTAGATCAGGTCGAATGATTTGTGCAAAAGTTAAAGTTCGACGTCCCAACACTAAAGTAGAACATTATTGTAGCATAGGATCCAGGTACTTCGTAGTAGTATTAACTCATTGATCAAACTTGATCAAATAGAACTGTGAATTCTATGCTACGTTCTTAGCCTGTGTTTTGGTATTGCCTGTAAAGAGTGTTTCATTATTCTAGTGTTTATTATGAACAGTAGAATTACTTAAGTGAATTTGAATGTGTGATAAAACTTGTGCCCTTGGTATGCACATGGACTACTGTGTTATCACGCGAGCATGTTAATGGATTATTTATAGAATCCAATCAACCTTTTTTATTGTACTGTTACATTCGTTATTCAAAATATCACTCAAGGTGGCTTTGTCGTTCAGTGAGTACTAGATCGTACTTATCATGAACATTTTACATCATCAGAAATTGTGATGATGTGTTTTTCCAGTTTATGTCATTGTGTAACCTTTTACAGTGACATCAAATCAATATCCATATATTGGATTACTTTCGTTTCATATCTAGTATGATACGACTCGTTTCAAGAAATTGATCAAATCTGTGAATGCTCTTCCATAGATGGATTCAATTATGGGTGTTCTTGAAACTTGGAGATAAGTTGAGGTTTCATTTGAGTTTAATCCTAAAACTTCAATGAACATTGGATCAACACATAATCGTTATCCTAATAAGGACTAGTGGTGATGTTCTCACTTGCTTTATACAAACCAGGCATTCCTTTAATCATCTTTCTTTCAAACCGTATGGATATTTATTTTTTAGAGAAATATTTAAGCAAATATATCTTGTTTCTTAAAATGAAATCATTTAGTTTCATAAATACGGTATGAATCTAAATTGATTAATATCCAAATGTCATGTTATATGCATGAGATGGTAAGATGAAATCAAACTGCTTAAGTTTGACGGTATTCTTGATACGATCATCTTATTGTTTGAAAGGAATCACGTACTTAACGCAATGATGATTACTTAATCAGAATATAGAGTCTAATTTAAGTTTGATAATTCAATCTGATGACTAACCAATGAAGGAAGATTTTAAAATAATAAAATCGTCATCTAGTTTTGTTGGTAGTCATTAGTCATTTAGAATGCCAACATGTTTTCATTACAGCAACAACTGTTTATTGTTAAATGATGTTTGTCTAATAAGTCTTGAATGTTCTCAAGAGTTGATTACACAGTCCAACAGTTCCTATTGAAACTAATATGCTTTTGTAGCGAATCATATATTTATTAATCTGATGATGGACGTGTATTACTAAAATTAGTTTATCGCAAGATTTCATCTTGGGACTAACTTTGAGTATGCAAGTGATCAGTGACGAGGCGTTTTCTGGTTATGAGGTGTGAATGGTGATTATCGGCATGTCATTAGTCATGTGTTTGTCGGTTTCTAATCTTGAAACCCAATCCTAAGGGTATGAGCAACAAGTGCTCAACAGGAATTTAACACATAACTATTGTAGTCTTTGACTTTCAAGATGATGCGTGTATATATCTATTTGTGACCATTATGGTCATATGCACAAGACTTAGTGCAATCATATTATAATCATTCAAGTGATTACATAGCATCCGTGTAGCTGGTAATTTGAACTTTTACAAACAAGTGTTTGAACTTAGCAAAGGTCCTATTGTTTGAGACGATGAAATCGAGAAAGCGATTTCATCAAAAGTTCAATTCGATTTAATGAAATCCTGAGCTATGTGATTTCAAACCTTGAGGTTTTATGAGTCACAGTAGGTTATCATTCCTGTAGTATCAAGTACGACGAGAATGTAAGACGTCACAGCCTTAATGAGATTCGAGAGGACAAACGTCCTTCTATTCGCATTAGGCTAGTCTTGCGTTCATTAAATCAAGAGTACCAGATATAGCATCATGTTATATAAGTTTGAATCTAATCTAACAACCAAGTGAAACCATTTTCAAGCGTAGATAAATCATGCATATCAAATAAGTTTAAACAAGAAACTTAGTGCATGTCAAGATTCAAACCAAAGCAAAAACTGTATCCATCCTGGACCCCACCAGGGGAAAAAAACAAGCAAGTTATTCAACGATACCACCAAGAACCGTTCAAAAGTTTGACATGAAATTTACTCAAAGTTTAAAAACATGCAAAGGGTCATGTCTTCTTGGGTTTTTGCTTTCATCGACTTCATGTTCCTACAAAATGTAAAGTATGTCAAGCATATATTTTGAAGGATCAAATGAAGTGGTTTATAACATGAGGTTATAGATATATACCTCCGGATGTGCCAACATCGGCCTTTTTCCCTTTCACATTGCCAAGATATTCTGGGCAGTTACTCTCCACTGCCCCATCTTATTGCATTCGTAGCATTGGCGCTGGTCAGTCGGCGGTGCTCTCGATGCTTTTGACTTGCCCTTTTTTGGAGCTACTAGAGCCTCTGGCAGTAGCCTTGCCTTTCTTCCTCTCCCCAGGTTTCCTCTTGTTTACCTTAGGTTTCCTGACACCAGCAGGTCGGACTGCGAGCACATCAGGGGCTTTGGCCTTGTTGTTGTTGCTAAGAAAATTAGTCTCAACAGTTTTCAGCATACTGTGAAGCTCGGTCAGTGTCTTAACCAGACTGTTTATGTTAAAGTTAATTCTGAAGGGATTAAATGAACTGGGAAGAGAGTGTAGGATCAAGTCCGTCACCATTCCCTAAGGAATGACGTAGTCGATCTTCGCAGGCCGATCGATGTAACCCTTCATCTTAAGGACATGGGCGCTAACAAGAGTGCCTCCAGCCATTCGACAGGTGATTAACTTGAAAACGGTCTCATAGCGTTCCTGTCGGGCCAGAGTTTCAAACATGCCCTAAAGTTCCCCGATCATCTGAAAGGCTGTCATGTCTACCATGCTCTCATGAATCTCAGTAGACATGGTGGCCAACATGAGACACCTCACTGAATTGGCATCCCTCTTTAGTGTCTCATGTGCAGCGCGAGCAGCAGCGGTGTTATTCTTAGGTGCTTCGGGCACTTCTTATTCCAACACATGGAGCTTGTTGGCCATTTGCAGGACAATTTTCAGATTACGATTCTAGTCGAGAAAATTGGTGTCATCAAGTTTCTCTTTCTCAATGAGAGACTTGAGCTGGAAAACCTTATTATTTGTAGGAGGGGTTGCTATCTAAAACAACATGCAATTAGCTTTAGTGTTTCGATGTAATATTTGTATTCAAAGATGGCAAGCAAATCTTGAATAGGAAATTGGGAACCCGATTAGTAGTTGAGAAATAACAGCAGCATTAAGTGAAATCAAAGCAACTAAGTAATCGGATGGACAGCGACTGTCTCTTGTGAATACCGGTCACAACTTCCGATTATGAGGCTTTTGCCTAAGTATTCGTGAAATACGTTTAGCCTCATCTATGCCGATTTTGTTTACGAGTGACTAGATGTACGGTGTTGAAATACTCCAATACACAAAGTACTCACAAAGAAAATGATAGATGTCCTCAGTGGTCAGTGTTTCTGCATGGTGTTGAAACATGAAATACTCCAATGCACACACCTTGGAAGATACCCTGAACACCAAGTGAGGTGTTGTATACTCCAACACTGATGCATCGGTAAATATGTTCTAAGTTATACTTGACTAAGATGGCATAATCTACCGGTTTTACGACTTACCAGATAGGATTATTAGATCAAAATTTTAATTAATTAAACATTTTTTACGAAGCATATATAAACCCTATCTCACTCGGGACAGTCAATTAAATAACCTCATTATTAATGACTTATGTGTCGCGAGGTAATAATCAAATAATTGATAGTTCGATTTTATTGATCGAAAAATTAGAGATCATAGTCGAATAAAATTGGTTAGGTAATTTTGAGTCTTAAATAACTTTAGGACTCATTTTCAGTTGATTGTAAAACAGTTTTAACCTTTCAAAACTTAGTTTGGAGTTTTAGTTGGCGTGTTAAGCAGGTTAAGACAATCAACCAAAACACATCATGCAAACGAACACATATTCGGATTTAGGAGGTTTCGACTTTGTCAGAGCCTTATGACAATATCGAAGAAGGTCTGGGACAAAAAATAAATCAACCACAAGGATGGACGAAAAGGCATCTGGCAGACTCTAATACTCCCACTGGCCTCATGAGCTCCTTTATCTTGATTGAAATTCGTCGATCCATTGGTCGTGGATACTTGCCATACTAGGAAATGTTCTTAGATAAGAACATTTGCCATGATGGGGTAGTCGCATCAAAAGCTTGTCACGTTCGTCAAAGGCGATGGTCAGCATATACAAGAAAATAGAAAAATAATCTACATCTAATTTCGATAAAACTTTTGAACACAAAACATGTGGGCCAATCCAAAACCAAAATAAAACAAATTGGCCAAATTGGACCAAAACATGACACGACAATCAATCATTACCAAAATATGGGCCAAGCCGAATATGCGTGTTAAACAATCAATTAAGAAATTGAGTAATGTTTGGTGGAATTAAATCGACCAAACATCGCAAATGCAATTCGTTAACTTTCGCGACTTTCGGGTTTTAGCCCGAGTTCGCGAAATCCACCGGTAAAAAATTGACCGGTCAGGGTTTGCGTGTGGTGATCTAGGCTCTGATACCACTATTGGGTTACAATAGTGGTATATGGGTGTCCGGTGATCGACGAAAAAAAAAACTTTTACATTTTAACCATTACCGACCGAGCTTTAGCAAATCAGGGTTTGAACAGATTAATCAAGTAATCCGTTATGCAGCAGAATAAAATGATTTAAACTAATTAAACGCATAAACCTAAAAATCATAAACACGTCAACAGGATCACGATCACCAAATCACACAAACACCAATAGCGCGTTAAAACGGAACGCGATAATAATTACGATAACATGAATTGAAATTAAACGACTCATCTAAAAGCGAGTTTTAGATATACCTGAGCGGTGTTCTAACAAACGTTAAAGAAACTGAGGGGCAACGAGATGTCGCTAGGGTTTCACGGAAAAACACAATCCGACCGTTCAGATCTAGAATTCGTGTATCGCGTATCTCTTCCGATTGATTTGGCGCGTACTACGATGACTCGAATGGTGGCGGTGACTAGCTCGCGCCAAGCGGAGATGAAATGACGACAACAGCGGCTAAGATTAGGTACGGTGGCGAATACTGCGGAGGTGGCGACGGCTTGCAGTGGCAACGCATAGGAGGTGGCGGCGCGTGGTTGGGACAGTGTTAGACAGCAAAGAGTCGGCGGCGGCGGTTGACTCTCGGGTGGCGGCGGTTGACTCTCGGGTGGCGGCGAGTGTGATGATTCGATCAACGCGCAAAACAAGGCCATGTGGTCGCGTTTCGATGATTGTCGGTTGGAGGAGGCGGCAAGAGCTTGCCGGCGACGGCTAGGGCTTCATGAGAAGAGAGCCGGCGAGAGAGAGAGAGAGAGAGACCGACGAGGGAGGATGGGAGGTGCATAATGGGGATTAGGGTTTTCCTACTCTTAGTCGGATATGTAAGCATCCGACTAATTACCATTCAAGTCCCTCGTCAATTCCCTTAACCAAAACAAACCACCAATATTTGCGATTAATTAATTAAACAAGTTTATTAATATAAATGTCGTAAACCCGAGAACCGATAAACTCAAATAACAATTTGTTTGATTCACTTGACTCACCGTAAACGTTAGTCGATAAATAGTAACGTTGTATCCCGCATTTTTCTCGCGAAGATAAATATGTAATTAAATGTAATCAACAATAAACAAAATTAATTACTGATTTCCATGATTTACCGCTTAACCAATTAAGCGGATTTATTTCTCGTTGCCCTCAGTGACCGGGTCGGGTTCTTGGTGTTGTCAGGTCTGGACATACAATATCCAACACTAGGATTATTAATGGGCTCTGATATGGATGGTTGATTTTGGGTTTAAGGAATGGTGGTAGTTTGGTTATTCGAAATCGGACGAGAAGGGCAGGGGTTGGTAGTTTGTTTTGTATGGGGTAGTTTGATTTTCTTGTTGGGTATCTGTTGAAAATTTTGATGGTTAATAAAAGCATCTAAGAAGCTAAAAATCACCAGTGAAGAGCATTCACTTTGACTATTTGGGCATGTTTTATGTATAGCCGATTTGAGGTTGGTCAAGACATCAGTATCCCTTGTATTGTGAACTATATCCAATAAAAATGCATGGGAGGCTGCGATGGACTAATTTATGTGCTGCATAATCCTGATGATAGGGATAAACATGACATCTATAAGTGCGTAAAGTGTTATATTTTGGTACTTGATTAAAGAGAAGTTGAAATCGATATTTGTGACACAAAACCTTTGACGGTAAATGATTAATAATGAAGATCTTCGTGCTAAATGCATCCACCCAATATAATATAAGACACTAGCGCTAAATAACATAGCTAAACCGGTTTCAGCCACATGTTTGTGTTTGCGTTCGGTCCACCCATTTTGTTGAGGAGCATACGGGCATGATAGTCGATGAAACATTAACTATAGTAGAGGGACATGTTAAAGCCTTCAAATAAATAGAAGGGGATTAATGGACTATCAACTATAGTGGAGGGACTTGTCTTATATAATTTTAAAAGTATTTTATATTATAATTAAAAAAATTCATCCCTGATAGCATCGAAACAATTGCATTGTTACAATGCCACGTAAAGAGAACGAAAAAAACATGTAACGGCCCAAACACTTAAAGTATCGAGTCTATGACTTAAAAACTATATATGCTAAATTTGTTGTGGTTGAAAATATAAAAATAAAAAATGTTTGCTACACGACTATGTCTATTATATCACAAAGTCATTTGCTAAACAGACATGACTATACCTATTAAACCATCAAATCATATGTTAAATTTATTTAGCTTGGATAAAAAAAATATTTAAGAAATAATCTTTTTTATCGTGCGATCATGTGTCATCCACCTATCGCCACGTGGTGTCGCACCATTGGAGCAAGAGTTACTATTCATAACACCTTTAACTTTGTCTTAAAGGGTAATGTTCCTGTAATTGTAATGTTTTCACTTTTCACTCATCTTCATGTCTTATAGTGCAATTATCCTAGTTATCTTTATACATATATAGGTGGTCAATGAACCATATATTAAACAACTAAAAGATGACCCACCCGACCCGACCTAAATATTTTGATGTCATCTCGTTATAAATCATACACTAAAAAAAATGACGTCATAGGAAATGATTCCTGGCTCCCTCTGTCACACCCTCAAAATCCAACAGCGGAGTATCACCACTGTCACACCCCAACCGACGATGGAATTTACGTCGGGGTATGATGATTGTCCAAATGCTCATGACACTAATTAAAGTTCCAATACTTAATCATTACCAAATTCCAAGTCGAACAATAGGTTCAAATACACATAACATAACAAATAGAATGAAGTTTGATTTAATAAATCTAGGTCCAAAGCATCCTAGATGTGGCATCAATCAAGTACGGCTCAAACTGCATTTCCTATAACATGTATAAAAATAGAGAGTGTCAACTAAAAATAGTTGGTGAGTAAACATAGGGTTATAATTACATATAATATATTGAAAGCGATTCAAATGTCAAATGTAGACTTAAGAATGTATGAATAAACCAATATTGCATATAAATGTGCATAATGAAACCTTTGTTGACAAGCTCCCTTAACTCAAAAGTTAAGTTAATGAAATAGGTTTCAATCACCCGATTGCGAAACCGGTCAAAATCAGGTGGGTTGTCAGTCCAATGGATCTATTATTAAATATCGATAGATCCATCATTGTTACCGTAGGCTTTGTAAGTTAATGATTACGCTTGGAATTTGAATTTGCATATAGAAATCATAGTTCAACATATAGCATGAAATCACACAAAGACATAGAATGAAATCGCATGCTTTGTAAAATGAATAAATAATTGATATTTGAATATGTATACATATTAATCCCAAAACTTGAAAAAGAAAGGGGATTATGAGTACTCACCTAAAGCAGTGAGGGAGATATGGAAATAATTCGAGTGATATGAAGACGACTATCCGTGTCCTAGATTATATAAAGACACCTCAAGTCTTAGTGATATGCGTCAAATGTCTAAGTCACCCACTTAGACTAGTTGAGTCTTGTTTAAATGTGTTAACCCACTGACCGTTAGTGATATATATTGGTCTTTGGTTTAGTACATTTATTGGAGGATTTGGACAGCTTATGAGCTGTGACTTTAAGTGCATTTTTTAAATATCAAACGTTATCTATAAATTACCAAAATTAATAGGTTGCTATGGTTAGATAACTTTTTAAGAAAAAGCTAAGAGATAGCTTGAAACAGCTTCACAAAACCGAATGTACAAAAACACGCACCTGTTTTATAGGGAATGTTGTGAGCTGCTCGTTTTGAATTAGAAGACAAACTATATACCATTGGAAAGCTAACTCGACGGAATTTATCGTGGAGTTTGAGTTTGTTAAATTTGAGTTCATTATGACCAAGTTATGGCTGGATTAAAGTATAACAGTGAATCTGTGATTTTACAAAACTTCTTTGGAATTTCCGAAGTAAATTTGTACTCGTACAAAACTACTTCAGAATTTTTGAAGTACTTCTGTAATATTAGAACTTTGTTTAATTTGGCTAAACAACAAGATGGTTAAGATGATAACTTAAAGTTTGAGTAGTTTTTAGTTAAAGGTGATTAACCAACAAGCCTTTTTAATGGGTGTTCTTAGATATAAGTAAGAATGAGTATGCAAGGAATATGAATGAAAGGTTTTCTCACTGTAAGAAAGCAAGGAGAAGGTAGTGAAGATGACGGTTGAGCTTGGATCAACACTTGAAGCCTTGAAGAATTCTTGAGCTTTTACACAGTTTCTGATAGAAAACTGGGTCGACTTTGAATGAGGATTCTGGGCGATTTAGAAAACCAAATGGTACAGATTTTAAGTCTAAAATGAAGTATTTTAAAAGAGGAAGAGATATAAAAAAGAATCAGGTCAAGCAAATGTCGTTTGGTACCTCAAATGTGTCACAGAAAGTAAGGTTGCACAACAGCGATGTTCTGGAGCAGTCGTCGTTCAAAGCTGTCTAGAGAGTTGAATTCTTAACAAAATTGAGTAAGGTCAGTTTGTATTTCTAGAGGACTCGTAGCGGAATATTTCTGGACAAGAATGGATGGATTTCGTGAAAATATGGAGGAGATATGGCTTACAAAAGTGACTGTAACGAATCTAATAAAAATATGTGAAGGTGGAGGTGTGAGAAATATTGTGTTTTGCTCGGGTATTTATAGGAGAAAGTGGATGAACTCTTGGGACAGATAAGTGGACGAAATATGTTAGTTGAATGGGGTCTTGAATGAATCAAAATGGTTGGGGGACAAAGAGGAAGGATAGGATATGATATACTAGTTTGACAATTGGCACACTCCAACTTGTGTGTACTTACAAGCAACTTTACAGGCATTTAAGATGGGTTTTCAAATTGGACATAATGTATTAATTGATGATATAGTTGTAGCGTCCTTTGTTTATTGAGAATAAAGAATGTATATTATTTGCAATCTTCGTGAATAGAAAATGGCTTTGAGTCTATTGGTAAACTACCAATTTATATGAAAATATATATATATATAAGACTATAAGCTCTTGTCCTTTATAACTGTAAATATGTTTCTCCCATTTTTGAATTGTTTGAGTTGTTAGATAATATCACTGTTGGTCTCGCGTTGGGTTGACTCGGGTATGACTTTAGCAGGGATAATAGAAACGGATCAGGTTACAAATATGGTAAATAGGTGGATGTCACAACCGCATGGAACAAGTGACAAACCAGGATCGAAGTCATCAGACACACAAAACAATACTATATGCCAAACAAACAATTTAAAATCAGAGTTTAAGTTAGAAAAGTTTTAGCGGAAGTATTAACAGTTTTGCGGAAGCGTAAACTAAAACAAATATTGTTTTAAAGTTTCTGCGCATACGACGCCCAAAAGTTAATAGTTTCAAAACATGCAACCAGTTTCATTAACAGACATGAACTCCTACACGCACACGTAAAAGCCTAGTCGCCTAAGGACCTAAGAAGAAACATGTTAAGTGTCAACACAGGGTTGGTGAGTTCACAAAGATAAATAAATAAGCATGATAATTAATATTTATGAAAAGTGAACAGTTAGTCTCTGCGAGATTTAATAACCAAATGTAGTATTTCAAATCCCGTTAATGTTGATTCATATACCCGTAGATAGCTATTCTATAATGTTTTTGTAACCCTATAGGATATTTCGTGTCCCCATTACTAACTATTGGTGTTTTGCCCCCCCCCCCCCCCCATGCCTTTGTCGAGCCTGGTGAAAGTTAGGACATTAAAATATATGTTCCACTCCCCATAAGAAAAGTGGGGCTAGAGCGACTAGCTCGGGCATAGCTTCTCAGGCCCAATAAATCTACTTTATATTTTTCTGTTATAAAAAATTAATGGTACACTGCAGAAGGACTTTATGTTGTAATCAAAATACATTAACATCTTCTATTAACCACTTTGAATATTATGAATGGAACTTATTTGACTACGTTGTGATTACAAACCTGTTGAATTCTTCTCTTCTCTTGTGTCGTTTTCTCTAGTCGTATGCGTGACATTTTTTGTTATGTCGTTTGGTTTCTAGGGTGGGTTAGAAGAATCATCTTTTAAAAAGTATCCAGGTAATTTTTTATTTCAAAAAGAAAATCCATTTAAAAACGTAAACAAGCCATGTAGGCAAAATAACCGGTTCAACAGGTTTCAAGCTATGTTTGAAAAAATATTCACAATTTTGTTCTTTTTTAACAAGTATAGGAATTTTAATATGCAAAAGCTCGGTTAGGGGACTTTAGCAAGAAAAAACGGGAAGTATATTGGGCTTTTGTGATATTTTCCCTAAAACATATGAGAAAATTACCCCCATTGTTGAGTTAATTGTTTCGTACATTTATTCAGGTTCATTTGGTTTAGTTCTATCTTTCTTTTTTTGGAGTTGGGTCTATATCAACTAGATAGCTTTTATTTTTGTTTTCTACCCCTCTTCTCATTAGTTTAATTTTTTTGTGGGACGACTTATATAATTAAAAATATTTTATGCAGATACTATCCATCATTTCAATTTCATTGCTTGCCGTCCAGAATCTTTCAGATTTTACTCCATCATTTTTCCTTGGAGTTTTACAGGTTTGTACTTTTTAATTGGTTGTATTAATTAGTTAATTCATTCTTCAACTCAGATTGATACAACATGAATCTTAATTTCTTTCAGGGGGTAGTTGGTGGCTGTTTGGCCAATTTGTATGTCACGGGAATAAACCAACTCTCAGATATCGAGATCGATAAAGTTAACAAACCATATTTACCTTTGCCATCCGGAGAACTTCCAATTAGAACTGGCATAATACTCACATCTTCGTACGCTTTCTTGGTACAATTAGTTAAATTTGGGAAAACAAAAATTACTCTTAATTATGATCAACAATCTTCACGTGCAAAAACTAATGATGTTTTGATGCTGGATGATTAAATAATTAGGGTTTTTGTCTTGCATGGAGTGCTAAATCTTGGCCTTTTAAAGTGGGTCTGTTTTTATGGTATGCTGTTGGAACCGCATATTCTGTTCATGTGAGTGCTAACAATAATATTTCATTCATTCAGTTTCGATCAAAAGAAAAGTCTAATACAACCTTTTTGTTACAATAATGAAATTTTTTATATAGCACCTTTATAATATCTTAATTTATCGTTACTTTGGCCATGCATAATTGTAGATGCCATTATTACGGTGGAAGAAGACTCCTGCACTTGCAGCAATGACCCTTTGGGTACTTGTAGGATTGATCATTCCTATCTTCTTCCACCTTCATGCTCAGGTTCAGTTCTTTGTTTTTCATATATGATTTAGATTGTGGTCTATTTTCATGGCACCTGCATGCAAAAAACTATTTGCCAAACACATTGAATCGTCGTTAAGTAAAGTAGCTAGGGTTGACATAAGTTCAAATATTGTTTATATATTCTATACCGATCGAATGGTCGTTAATTTGACCTATCATATGTAGCATACGTTTGTCTAACCTGCTTATACGTACCACTTCTTCTCGTATGATTCTTGGAAACCCAACAACTCCACTTCATCTAGTTCGAAATGAAAAACCTAAGGTTGCGTTTGGTTGTGGAAAACGTTTTCCAGTTTTCCATTTTCAGTTTTCTAGAAAATGAAATGGGTTTTCCATTTCTAGAAAACACTTGGAAAATTTTGAAAACGCGATCTAACCAAAAGATGTGTTTTCCATTTTCTGGAAAATAGAAAACGGAAATTGGAAAACAATGCAAAACTATTTTCCAAATTTAGTTAAAAGAATGGAAAACTGTATTTTCTGTTTTCTAGGAAATTTTTTTCAGAAAACTATCACTAGAACACGTTTTCTGTTTTCCATGTTTTCTTAGAAAACAGAAATGGAAAACACCCCATGTTTTCCACAACCAAACGCGCCCTAATTTTCTCTACTCAAACTAGGTTTCTTTTTTATATATTGCTCAATTACAAGCTTCTACATATGAAGTTCACAAATCACAGCTTCTACATATGAAGTTCACAAATCACAAATGTACCGTGTTTTCTTAAAATGTGTAAATTTGAAGAACTTAGGGCGCGTTTAGATGTGGAAAACAATAGGTGTTTTCCATTTCTGTTTTCTAAGAAAACAAGGAAAACAGAAAACGCGTTCAAATTGTATTTTTTAGAAAACGTTTTCTAGGAAAACAGAAAATAGTGTTTTCTAAATTTTAACTAAAAATGGAAAACACCTATTTTTTAGTTTTTTGGTTTCTGTTTTCTGTTTTCTGTTTTCTATTTTCGTTTTCCAAATATATACAAAAGAAAAGGGGCGTTCATTTTCTAGGGTTTATACGCACAGCCGCTCGACCTCTCCTCCGTTACCTCCGTCGCCGTCTGCTCCACCGCATCGTTGACGGAAATCTAATGAAATGTAGAGTTAGAAAACAAATAGAAAACAGTTGATTTGAACATGTTTTCTAGTTTTCTAATTTTGAAAATGAAAATTCCATCTTTCAAATTTGAACGCGTTTTCAAAAATTTTCATGTGTTTTCTAGAGATGGAAAACTCATTTCATTTTCTAGAAAACTAGAAATGAAAAACTAGAAAACATTTTCCACAACTAAACGGCCCCTTATGTTTCTAGTCATGCAAAGGTTACGGTCGTTAGATATGCAACCCAAACGGTCACCCAAACATAAGGACTGACGTCATACTGGTCTAAATCAACTCTGACAGAATTTAATAATCTAACGTCCACTAAAGTTGAAATTTTACGACCATTTGGTTGCATGGGCATTTTCGAGATTCGGATGCCCTATATGAGTATATTAAAAATGGGTATATATATACATATACATATATATATATAAGGTAGGGATCCATGGAAAACCATTCATTTTTTAAAAACCTGAAAAATCATTTTCTAACCATTGATTTATAATTGATGGTTGAGATTAAAGGAGGGTAAGATTGTAAAATGTATTGGTTTAATGAAGGTTATAATAGACAAATCATAATTATATTAATTAATGTTTTAATTTGTTTTCTTTCTCCAATCTCCTATTTTTTTAAATCTATCATTCTCTCTCTCCCTCTCTATCTCTCTCTCCCCTTTATTTTTAAATTTCCAGGCCAAGATATAGAAAATTTTCAAACATACTTTATTAAAAAAAAAACGTTTATCATAAGTTCCTCACTCTCTTCGCTGTTGTTACATAGGTGTAACAATAATTCATATATACTTTTTAAGAAGGAAAAAACACCACTATTATGACCAGAATTTGAGATAAAACAAAGTTTGTTACACCACTGTATCACCAGTTCATTACTATCGTCAGCGTTGTTATGAGAAGTTGAGATGAAACAAAATTTGTTAAACCAGTGTAATCACTTATTGAAGACTAAAGTTACACTGATGTAACCATTTTTAAATTGAGATGTAGATGAGATACAACCTATGTTATATGTGTGTAATCACAATTTACATAATAAATCAAATTAAACAGTGTACAATCTAACAAAACCCAATTACATTTGTGTAATCAATTCATAACTTCATAATTAGAACTTGAAAACTTCTGATTACACACATGTAAGTAACAAAATATAATATAATAGATGGAGACTTGAATTATCTTGGTTACACAAATGTAACATGTCTTATTCTTGTGCATCATCATTATCTTCATTGACGTCTTCGTGTACATCATCATCTTCTTTCATCCACTTTATTCTTCAAAATCGTTGTTACACCGTAGAAACAACTATGAACAATATATTAAAAAACAAAAACTTAGACGAAAATTTAACCCAAATAAACATCTCCCATCTTCAATTTGTACATAATGATCAAAACTAAGACATGCATGAGTGGATCGGGGTTCGACCGGAATGAAAACAAGTTAACTAATTATGGAACAGGAGATTTCTCACCTCCCGTCACCTCTCTCGCGACTACAGTTGTCGGAAATCACAACAGGGTCGTCGGAGCTGCGCCGCCATCCGTCCCTGTGTCGGTACACTAACCGTGGTGCGGCTGTTGTTGCTTCTATCGACCACCGCGATGAGGAGGAAAGCGCAAAAGTGTACAGGAGAAAAGGGGCGGTCGAAGGTGTTCTTGATTAGGGTTTGATAGTGAGGAAACAGATGAAGGAATGATGGTGAATCATTCAATAAATTGAGATGATATTATTCCTATAAATATGGAGTGTAGTTATGATGATTTAAAGAAAAAAAATAGTTTCTTAGAATAGCTTATGTGAAATTTACTTTACTACCCTTTTAATAAAAGAAATAATGGAAAATAGGAGGAATTATTTGATTGGTTGAAAAAGGTTTTCCGGGTTTTCAAAAAACTAAATGGTTTTCCAATGATCCTTTCTATATATATATATATATATATATATATATATATATATATATATATATATATATCATTTTTTATAGTATAGTTATCATTGTCAGTACATTAAGTCTTTCTTGGGTCGTTATCGATGCTAAGTAAGATTTCAATAACTTCAACTTTAGAGAGATTATTTCTGAAGATACCAGCGATATTTGAATAGTCATCAACAAGACTCTAAATGCAATTAATGAATTAAAAAACAATCGATCTGCATCAAAAAATTTCAAAATATTAGAAAATTTAAGAATTTCACTACGTATTAAAATGTTAAACAACTTTAACGCCATGTAAAGTTTATAAACATAAATATTTGATCTTTATCCATACTTCAATGCATACTCAAGAAGAACAACATGTCTTACGCTATTTGTAGTGGGCTTGAAAACCCACTTTCCGCACCCCTTCACGCACCACTAGGGGGGGGGGGGCTAAAATCGAAAATGAGTCTAAGGCGTGGCAGTTCTCACGCCTGAAGGGGGAAGATTGGAGTGAAGGGGGCTTGAAAAGGGGTTTAACCACTACACCATTTTTGTTTTCAAGCTCCTTGCCACGTAGGATGACACATGGCGGAAAACGCCCATGAGAAAGGCTTGAAAGAGCTTGACCACTACGGATGACCTTAAGATCCTTGTCTTTAAATTACTTTAATTTCCTAAAAACAATAAACCAAATAGTTTTTTTTTATAAATTATAGGGCAAAATACACCTATAAATCATTATTTGGTCTTCTATTTGGGCGAGCAACCAATAAGAGGTGTCCCCAAATTGTGTGCAAGTGGGCTAAAAGTAAGATATTTTTAGACTAAAAGATTGGGCTTACCTCCTTGCTCTTGAAATCCGCCTTTACTTAGGCTTTTCTAATTTATGTTCCTCTAAAACATACAACTACTAATTATTTATAATTCACAAAATATGTTAATTGATCCACAACAATACATAAACAAGAAAAATATTAATTAGCCCCCTTGTAGAACGAGTTGTGAGGTTGCCTATCTTGCATACATTTAGAGACACCTCTGTTAGGTTGTAGGACTCATATCCTAATCACCACAAAATGGCGTACAAAAAAACTTTCAGAAGAACACTTGAGCGTGATCATGATATGAGTAAAGAAATAGTGTGAGATTAGATTTGCGGGTATGGGGAAAAAACCACCTTATCAAAATATACAGAATTTAACAAAGACGAACTGTTAATTACATTACAGATGTGCATAAGTGGAAGAACTCTCTTGCTTTCCAAGCATGTGATTTTTGTATTTGGATTCATGAGCATCTACGGAATAGTTATCGCTCTACTTAAGGTATATGACTTCTTTTCACAATAAAATAAAATAAAATAAAAAAGTTATGTATTCTACATATATATACACACATACATATATACATGAAATTTGAGATGTGAAATTTAGGATATTCCTGATGTGGAGGGAGATAAGATTGGTGGAATTAACTCCTTCGCTTTGCAATTTGGGCAAAAAAGGGTAAACCACAAATTATTCATCTATCATAACCTTATGGTAAAATAAATCTTCAAACATCTTCAAGTTACTTACGTATTTCACTTTTCAGGTGTTTTGGACTTGTATATGGCTTCTAGAAATGATGTATGGTTTGGCTATAGTAATCGGGTTATCATCAGCGCGTATTTGGATCCGGTCGATAATGGTAATGTATCTCTACTATTTTACTTATGAAATAAACTAACGTGGTTCTTCGGATAGTTTGCTGTGTGCGGTTTTTGTTTTTGTAGCAGTGACATGTTCGATCTACTTGGTAATGAATTAAATAGGTAATTAGTCATGGCATTCTTGGTTTTATACTTTGGAGGACTGCAAACTTGGTTGATCTCAAAAGCAACGAGGCCACTGAATCATTCTACATGTTTATCTGGAAGGTAATTTATTAATTAGTTAGTTACTTGGACCCTTCCAATTTCATCATAAAAATATATAACTTGTTACAAATTAAAGACATTGTCTGTGTTTTGCAGCTATACTATGTAGAGTACTTGTTGGTGCCCATACTACGATTTTAAGCATCATCAGAAGATAATTTACCTGTTATATTATATATGTGTACACTTCATATCTTCTGGTTGCTTCTATCTTATGATGTTTGTAACTTAACCCTTATTAGGGTGATATGTGCTTATTGATTGGTAGATTATTGTTGTATTTACTATTATTAGGGAGATGAGTGGCATTCGTGTGAGATTTGTGAATGAATTTTTTGTTATTTTTATTTCTTTGGACGATTGTAATCACGTTCAATCGGAATGCATAAATCAATATCATTAGTATTGATATTAGTTGAAAATCTTTGCTTCCAATTATGATAATCTTCTAGTTGCAACAACTTGGAAACTTTCAGACTTGTTCTGATTTCATTATCATAATTAAGCATTGCTTGCATTGTGTTTTGCATAGCCGCAAAAGCTTGAAAATCAGACATATTGAAACTTTGTAGGATTTTGTCCAACGAACGGAGTATAACTTGCTACGAACCGAAGACAGCCCAACGAACCGGATATGTCAACTACATTGATTATCGAACCGGAAAGTTTTAAACGAACCGTTAAACTATGTGAACCGGAAATATTAGCAAACCAAAGACTTGGACAAACCGTTGGTTCGGTGAAATAACCGACGCGAACCAAATGATAACCGTCGTGAACCGAGTTTGAAGATTGCTTAGGCGAACCGGACCTCGACGAACCAAAAACCTTTGTATATTCAATGGACGAACCAAAACTCACCGCACCAAATGATGAAGATATATGGGGCGAACCAACAAAATCATCCAGTGAACCGGGACATTCAACCTACGGACCAGACTGAATTTTTTTGTTTTTGATGAATTTGAAAGAGTTTGAATGTAAACGTAACTAACAACAGTAAGCAAGAATAATACTCAAGGAATGTATAGAAACCAGAAATGAGATCAAACACACTCAGATTTGAGAAAATTTGAAGAAAACTCACTTTCTCTCACTAAAACTTTTGAGTTTGACCAAAATCAGACCAGTAGAGCAACGTGGATTTCTCTTATACCACGTGTAAGTATCTTAACATATCTTACTACTAATTGATTGATCAAATAGTGAACAAGAAAATAAATAAGAGTATGATCTTATTGATTTACAAGAAGAAACAATACAAAGCTCTCTGGTTCTCTCTCACACTAGAACACACACAGACAACAGACATAGAAGTTCAAAAGTGTTCAAAAGTGCTAAAGCCAACTAACCAAGTCAACCAATTTATAGGATTGGCTGACCAACGAACCAGCCAGGAAATGAACCAATGGTTCGTTGCTCATGAACCAACGGTTCGTGACATGGTTAGTTGACATCTAGACCCACTAACTATCCCTGTGTAGATACAACACACGAGACACGAATTTCTGCCCTAACAAGAGGAAGTGTCCATTTTATAGAAACATCGTGCATACAAGTGTTAGGTAGAGGAGGTTGATAAAAAATGGGTGCCGAAATTTTTAGATTCTGGTCAGGGTTCCGGTAGCGAGGACACTAGGAATTCGAACGTTGATAGTTAGGTAAATGGTGATGGGACTACGAATGTGTTGGATAAGCAACTCTTGGATGGGTGTGCCCGTCGATGAGTGAGGAGAATAGGAGTTGCCAGATGAAGCAGACAATAGGTCAACTTGAAGCATTTGGTTCTATAGGTCAGGAGACAGTGAATACTGCCACGCAGACATCTGATCAAGCAAGGATAATGGGGACTAATGATGTTGGGTCGGGAGTGGCCTGAACAATAATCGGATGAGTCCCAATTCAATGGTTGGTCTTAACTCAATTGGGCTTGAGGTAAGGACCAGTGTGGAGAGTATTGGGCATGTTCTTCATACTGGTCGAGAAGGGCATGTGGGTGAACGAGCCTATCTCAAGGAAAAAAAAGAGTTAGGAAGTCTATATCCCCTTCAGCATCTACAAGTGGTGGAGGAATCGATCCTAACTCCCTCCCATTTATTCATGGGAAAGCAGGTGGTCGACCGGGACCTACAACTAATGGTGAGACGTACCATTCCGAAAGAGGGTGGCGAAATTGTCGAGTCCTTCCCGTTATTTTGTCCAGTCGGTCCGGAGGACCCAAATATCGTGCAGGACATCTCGGTGGAGGTTGACGATGCGGGCGATTTCAATGAGGAAGTGCTGAAAACAATAAATGTTGGGGAAATGATAGGAATTGAAGTAACTAATTTTGGCCTTCATGTTAGTGAAATAATTGGTGGTGCAGGTGAGAAAGTTTTGTCTTAATGGATTTTATGTCCTTCAACAGCAGAGGAGTGGGAGAAGATAAGGTCTCCTGGATTCGTGATCTTAGAGTTCGATCTAGATGTAGTTTCCTCGCTATTCAAGAAACTCATTTGGAAGATCCGGCTAGAATTCCCATAAATCTAATGTGGGGGTAATCCTTTATGCCAATCTATCATCGTGAATGCTTGTGGTCGGTCTGGAGGGATAGTAGTTAGTATTTGGGATCCTAGCGTTTTTTCGTTGGAGGCAAGTTCTAGTTATAACAATTTCCTTGTCATCAGTGGGAGACTTGTTGGAACGAACACTTTGATTCATGTAGCCAATATTTATTACCCTCATGACCTTAGAGCTAAGAGGGGGCTGTGGAACAATCTATTGGATCTTATTGAAGCTTCGGACGGGGTTTGGGTTCTCATGGGAGACTTCAACGAGGTCCGCTCGGAGGAAAAAAGGCTCAACTCGGCGTTTGATAAACCGCCCTCTGATCGGTTTAATGACTTTCTTCTCCGAGGTAATTTGACGGAATATCATATGGGAGATGCTAATTTCACTTGCTTTTCAAATATGTTGGATAAGGCTAGCAAACTTGATCGTTTTTTGGTCAACGATATCTTCGTCTCTCTTTGGCCGAACGCCATAGTTTCTGCTTTGGAGTTGGGTAAGTCTGACCACATACCTATTTTGCTTAAAACTAGTTGGTTAGACTTTGGGCCCTTTCCATTTAAATTCTTTAATTTCTGGTTATCCAAAGATGGTTTTGATAATTTAGTCCAAGTGGTTTGGTCTAGTTTGTCCTTCTCGGGACCGTCGGACGTTGTTTTAGCTCTTAAATTGAAAAGTCCGAAAGTTGCTATCAAGGAGCGGTTAGACAAAGATAAAGATAAGAGTTTTAGAAATATCACGAGGTTAAAAACCTTTATGAATGATCTAATTTCTAAAGCGCAGTCTGGGGTTTTCGGGTTTAGAATTAGAACAATACTTGGACTACAAAAAGACGATTATGGAGTTTGATGAGGACGCTCTTAAAGATTCTAAACAGTGTTGAAATCAATCAAAGATTAGCAATGAAAACAAACAAGAATCAATAAACGATCACAAGAATTGAGAGGAAGTTTATTGAAACTCAACGGGAATTACCGAATCAAAAAGATGAGCCAAATCGTAAACTAATCACCTAATTATACCGCTAACTAACAGCTTACCAAACTTTTAAAGAAGATTACAATTCACACCCTTCCAGTCTGTAGCTGTTACCAATTTAGGCTCAAACTCTCAACTATGCCAGAATGACAATATTCACCCTTGAACTTATGCTAACAAGCAATTAGCAAGCTAAACCACTCAATTTGATTAGTTCTCCATATCTCAACATTCTCCACCTTGGAGGCTAATCACAAGCTGTCTTAACTTCAAACCCATATCATGACCAACTTCACATCAACGAGTAACAGAGGTCCCTAGACTTGATAACTCTATTGTGCAAAATTGACAACTTTATGAGCCTTATTGTTAAGACTAATTTTTACCAATTATTAACCAACCCCTACAGTTTCCATACAAAATTCAAACTTTGGTCCAGGCACAGACTTTGTAAGCATATCAGCAGGGTTATCAATAGTTTCAACCTTCTGAACCACTACCTCTTTGGAACTGATGACATCTCTTATCCAATGCCCTTTTACATGTATATGCTTTGTTTTAGTATAATACAAAGCATTCTTTGATAATTGCAATGCACTTTGACTATCACAACTCACAGTACAGCCACTAACTTCCACACCTAATTCAGTAACAAACCTACTGATCCACAACCCCTCCTTAATAGCTTCTGTGAGAGCAATATATTCTGCTTCAGTGGTGCTTAATGCAACCACTATTTGTAACTGAGCTTTCCAACTCACCAAGCTTCCCTCCACCTTAAACAGATAGCATGTTAAGGACCTACCTCTATCCAAATATTTTCCAAAATCAGAGTCGACAAACCCATTTACCTGATTTGGCTTATTCCTATCTTGCCCAAATACAAGACCATACTCCTTAGTACCTGATAGATATCCGAGTATCCATTTAACAGCTTGCCAGTGCAACTTGCCTGGATTAGAAATATACCTGCTAACCAAACTAACAGCATATGCAATGTCAGGCCTTGTGCAAACCATCAAGTACATGAGGTTGCCCACATCATTGGCATAAGGTACTTTATCCATGTATCTTGTTTCTTCATCTGTTTTTGGTGAATTTTGAGCTGACAACTTAAACATGAACTCCCATGGGTGTATTAACTGGCTTACACCCATTCATACTATACAAAGTTAACACCTTTTTCAAGTATATCTTTTGAGACAGTTTAAGTACCTTTTCTTTTCTACTTCTTTCTATTTCCATACCCAAAATCTTTTTGGCTATACCCAGCTCTTTCATGTCAAACTCCTTCATAAGCAACTGTTTAGTAGCATTAATCTCCTTTTGACTTTTACATGCTAACAGCATGTCATCAACATACAAGAGTAAATACACATATGAGTTTTCTTCATACTCCCTGTAGGTCCGGAAATCTCCCAAACACACGATATCTAATCAAACACGAGTGCGGAATCCTCGTATAAGATTGATTCAGTAGAATAGTAGAATAATAGACTAGATCTATGATAAAGATGAAGTCTTGAATGAAAAACAGCTACTATTGAAACAAAGAAAGGCTGATCGTAAACAAGAACTCCTTGAATAAATCGTAAACCTGTAATCTCAATCCTTGCAATGATCATAAACATAAGGGTTTATATAGGTACCCAATGGGTTTACTATTGGGCCCCTTGTGGATCATAAACCCAATAGTAAACCCAAACCCAATCATAAACTAGCCTAAATACACTAGCAAACTATCCTATGATTCTAAAGAAACCCTCTAAGCCCAGCCCAACATGTTTAATATTACAAGCCTTATAATCTAGCCTCTACAATCTTCCCCTAGGCTTGTGATATTAAAAGTCTTCGATCTTTGAACTTCTTCTTCTTGACTGGCTGGCATGGATGTTTATAAAGATTCTTCCCGCAGAAATCTTCATTGGGTTTCATGACGGGCACTTGGGACTTCCTCTTGATCAGCATCAGCTTGAACTTCTTGAAATGAACAAGCAATGAAATGGAGGACTCTCATTGACTTGCTTCTTGAAAGAACTGGTTCTTGCTGTATCTTCGGTAACTGTCTTGAATCTCCAAAACAATTAGAGGTTAAATTTTGAAAACCCCTAACTGTGAAGAACTTGATTGTTGAACTTGGATCTTCATGATCTCTGACTGCTCTCAGCATCACTTTCTTTTTCAAAGATTGACTTGAAATCTTCAGCTTCCCCTAAACTTGTGAGCATTTTCTTTGAAAAACTTTTGAAGCTTTTGGATACTTGTAAAGATACCAACAACTTCCCCTGAACAGTTGCTTTTCAGATGGAAGTCTTGTCCGGTTGGTTCTTTAACTTGAGCAGCAGCAACATCTTTCTATCATCAACCTGTCTTACACACAGTTGAAAAAATATACACTACCAGACATGTGATGACTGGTCTTTGGGTTAGGAGGTAATTATCATCTGTTCAGTTGATTCAAATTAACATAATTTTAACCAAAAACCCTAATATAGATTACGGGTTTTCTATAAAACTTCCCCTGAACCCAAAGACCTCTAAAGACTTCCCCTTAGCTGATTACTTCCCTTCAGCTAAGGACTTCCCCTGAGATAATACATATTATCCTCGAGTTCCCTTCGGATACTATGTATTATGGAAGTCTTTTCGGATAATAAGTATCATCCCTGAGTTCCCTTCGGATAATACTTATTATCCCCTCTCCTTCCCCTAAAAATTTGTCAAGATCTGACGGAGGAAGTCTTTTCCTTTAGATAATAAGTATCATCCTCGAGTTCCCTTCGGATAATACTTATTGTCCCCTCTCAAAATGTTGGTTCTTTTTTCAGATGGAAGTCTTGTAATACTTATTGTCGAGGCTAGATTATGAGGCTTGTAATATTAAATAAGTTGGGCTAGGCTTAGAGGGTTTAATTAGGATCATAGGCTAGTTTGATTATTGTATTTAGGCTAGTTTATGATTGGGCTTGGGTTTACTATTGGGTTTATGATCCACAAGGGGCCCAATAGTAAACCCAATGGGGTGGCTATATAAACCCCACTAGACCTCCTCATTTGGGGTTGCTGATTACGATTCTTGGAGAGGAGCCAGAGGTGTTTACGATCCAAGCTGATTACGATCGTAAACCCGAGAGGCGAGAGTTTACGATTCACTGTTTTGTACCTGACAAGTTCATCTTGTGTGCAAGTTCAAGTTTTTATTGTTTAATCATCGTATTCTTGTGTTCTCTTCATCTTTATTCTTGAATCGGTCTTGTACAAGGATTCCGCACTTGTACTAGATTAAAATGTTGGTTCTTTTTAATATTACAAGCCTCCTAATTAAACCCTCTAAGCCCAGCCCAACTTATTTAATATTACAAGCCTCATAATCTAGCCTCTACAATCTTCCCCTAGGCTTGTGATATTAAATGTCTTCGATCTTTGAAAAACTTCTTCTTGACTGGCTGGCATAGATGCTGATGAAGATTCTTTCCGCAGAAATCTTCAATGGGTTTCATGCCGGGCACTTGGGACTTCCTCTTGATCAGCATCAGCTTGAACTTCTTGAAATGAACAAGCAATGAAATGGAGGACTCTCATTGACTTGCTTCTTGAAAGAACTGGTTCTTGCTGTATCTTCGGTAACTGTCTTGAATCTCCAAAACAGTTAGAGGTTAAATTTTGAAAACCCCTAACTGTGAAGAACTTGATTGTTGAACTTGGATCTTCATGATCTCTGACTGCTCTCTGCATCACTTTCTTTTTCAAAGATTGACTTGAAATCTTCAGCTTCCCCTAAACTTGTGAGCATTTTCTTTGAAAAACTTTTGAAGCTTTTGGATACTTGTAAAGATACCAACAACTTCCCCTGAACAGTTGCTTTTCAGATGGAAGTCTTGTCCGGTTGGTTCTTTTTTCAGATGGAAGTCTTGTAATATTAAATAAGTTGGGCTGGGCTAGATTATCATTGTAGAGGCTAGATTATGAGGCTTGTAATATTAAATAAGTTGGGCTGAGCTTAGAGGGTTTAATTAGGATCATAGGCTAGTTTGATTATTGTATTTAGGCTAGTTTATGATTGGGCTTGGGTTTACTATTGGGTTTATGATCCACAAGGGGCCCAATAGTAAACCCAATGGGGTGGCTATATAAACCCCACTAGACCTCCTCATTTGGGGTTGCTGATTACGATTCTTGGAGAGGAGCCAGAGGTGTTTACGATCCAAGCTGATTACGATCGTAAACCCGAGAGGAGAGAGTTTACGATTCACTGTTTTGTACCCGACAAGTTCATCTTGTGTGCAAGTTCAAGTTTTTATTGTTTAATCATCGTATTCTTGTGTTCTCTTCATCTTTATTCTTGAATCGGTCTTGTACAAGGATTCCGCACTTGTACTAGATTAAAATATCGTGATTAGGTGAAATTTCCGGACCTACACTCCCTATAGTATACACAACAATCATATTCACTTCTTAAAAAACCATTGTTTACTATGTATTCATCAAATCTCAAGTACCACTTCCTAGGTGACTGTTTAAGCCCATATAAGGATCTTTTCAACAAACATACATGATCCTCCTGCCCTTTAACCTCAAAACCCTCAGGCTGTTTCATATATATAGTTTCCTCTAATGAACCATGCAGAAAAGCAGTTTTAACATCAAGATGCTCAAGTTCTAAGTCTTGGGCAGTTGTTATTGCTAAAATTATCCTTATGGAATTATTCTTAACAACAGGAGAGTTAATATCATTATAATCAATACCTGCTTTCTGTGTAATCCTTTAGCTACAAGTCTTGCCTTGTACCTTGGTGGATCTTTTTCATTTAGCCCCTCCTTCAACTTAAACAGCCACTTGCAAGACACCATTGATCTTTAGGTTTGGGCACCAGTATCCAAGTTTTGTTAATCATCAGGCTATTCATTTCTTCTTCCATGGATTTTACCCATCTGTCTTTGTAAACAGAATTAATAGCATCAGAGTAGGATAATGGTTCACACATACTTTCTTCTTCTGCTGCCATAAATGCTATTGCTGTAAGGTCTTCTCCTTCTCTAAACCTTATAGGTTTAGTAATTTGTCTTCTAACTCTGTCTCTTGCCAATGAATATGTACCACCTACATTTCTAGTAGGTAAATTGTTAGTGCTTGTTTCTGATTCTTCAATGTTTCCTTGAGATACTGGTAGCTCCACCTTAGACTGACTTCTATATTGTCTTTCATCATCTTCAACAATGATTTCACTATTTGATTGACTGCTTTTACCAACAACATCTTTGTACATTAACTTCTCTTGAAATACAACATTCCTGCTTACAACCACTCTAGGTGACTCATTACTCAACTTCCATAGCCTATAGCCTTTTACACCTTCAGGATAGCCTAAGAACACACATTTTGTGATCCAGGCTCTAACTTACCTTGGCTTATGTGTGAGTAACACACAGATCCAAACACTCTTAAACCACTGTAATCTTGCTTTGAACCAGTCCACACTTCCATTGGTGTTTTCTAGTCAATGGCTCTAGAAGGACACCTATTAATGAGATACACAGCAGTACTAGCAGCCTCTGCCCAAAAACTTTTTGGCATACCTGAGTTACCTAACATGCACCTTACCCTTTCCAATATACAGTAGTTCTATTCATTCTTTCAGCCAACCCATTTTGTTGGGGTGTAGCAGGTATAGTAAGATGCCTTACTATGCCACTTGCCTTACAAAATTGACTAAACTCATGACTGCAATATTCCATCCCATTATCAGTTCTCAACTTCTTTATTTTCTTGCCTGTTTGATTTTCTATGCCAATTTTCCATTCCTAAAATTTACTTAGAGCCTCACTCTTGTTTTTAAGGACATACAACCATACCCTTCTAGAATGATCATCAATTAGTGTCATAAAGTACGTGGCACCACCTAGGGACTCATGTTTGGTTGGACCCCATAAATCAGAGTGTATATACTCAAGTATACCTCTGGTTTCATCTTTTCCCTTTGCAAATTTCACTCTAGATTGTTTACCTAATATACAATGCTCACAGAATGTAATATCACAATTAGGTAAATTACCTAGTACCTGCTGCCTGTTCAACTCTACTAGCCCATGTTGACTTATGTGGCCAAGCCTTCTGTGCCATAGCATAGCTAATGGGTCTCATGTTTCGGTTATCACTGCCACCTGTCCAAACTCTACTTCCCCTTCAAGTAAGTAGATATTATTAGTTCTTCTGTTACCACTTAACACTACCATATATCCCTTTATGACTTTTGCCTTACCATTCTTCAAACTGACATTGTACACATCTCTTTCAAGTGTCCCTAATGACAGCAAATTTCTTCTTAATTTTGGCACATATCTTACATCTTCCAGGCAAACTGAATTACCTCCTTGGGCCTTCAAAACTATCCTACCACTACCCATTATTTTAGATGGAGTGTAGTCACCTAGTTTGACTGTTCCTAATTCCTCTTCTTTTAGATCTTGGAAGTACTCTTTGTTAGGAGACATGTGGAATGAACATCCACTGTCCATTAACCATCCTTCCTTTAATTGATCACTGAACACCATGAGCACATCTGAACTCTCATATCCTTCACTATTATCTTCTTGATCTGACTTTTGACTTTTGTAATCTCCCTTCTTTTTCTTCCACTCTGGGCAATCCTTTTTCAGATGTTTCTCAGAGTGGCACACAAAACACTTCCTCTTGAATTTAGATTTAGATCTTGAATGATTCCTTGATGACTTTGACCAACTCCTTTGTCCTTGTCTGCCTCTCACATATAAGCCCTCTCCACCCTCTTCCTTGGAATCAGATTTCTTTTTCAATTCCTTGGAATTGAGTGCAGCAATCACTTCATCCATTGAAAGGCTATCCCTACCATATAACAAAGTATCTACAAAATGTTCATATGAAGCAGGGAGTGATGCTAAGAACAATATGGCCTTATCCTCATCTTCAATGCTTACATCTATATTTTCTAAATCAAGAATTAATCTATTAAACTCATCTGAATGATCTTCCATGCTTTTACCAGTAGTCATCTGAAATGTATATACCTTCTTTTTCAGATACAGCCTATTGGCTAAGGATTTCATCATGTAGAGTTGCTCAAGCTCGAGCCACATAGCAGAAGCCATCTTCTCTTTTGACACCTCCCTTAACACCCGGTCTCCCAAGCAAAGAATAATTGTGCTATGAGCCTTCTCCAACGTTGTCTTCCAGTCCTTATCTTCAACGCTTTCAGGCTTGTTTGCTTCTCCTTTCAAAGCATCTACCAGCCCCTCGTGTACGAGAAGAGCTCTCATCTTTACTCTCCACAGGTTAAAGTCGTTTCTTCCATCAAACTTGTCGATCTCAAACTTCGAAGACACCATTGTAATCGATTAACCTAATTGTCCCAATTTCAGTCTTCGATCTTTGATCAGGAGCCCAAAACACCGGCTCTGATACCAATTGTTGAAATCAATCGAAGATTAGCAATGAAAACAAACAAGAATCAATAAACGATCACAAGAATTGAGAGGAATTTTATTGAAACTCAACGGGAATTACCGAATAAAAAAGATGAGCCAAATCGTAAATTAATCACCTAATTATACCGCTAACTAACAGCTTAACAAACTTTTAAAGAAATTAAACAAAAAGTTGGTTCAACTAATATACATTTATAAGTGTAAAAAAATAAAATTATATTGTGACTTTCATTAAACAAAAAGTTGGTTCCAACACTATACAAGAGTGATTATGTTCTTGATTGTTAACGTTTATTGACATATATTAATGTTTACATATTTTGTTATAATTATTAGTATTTGAACGTGTATAATTTCTAGAATTTTATTTTCTTTATAATTAACATGTCTTAGGCCGAGTACTCGCAACTCTACAATCGACCGACAACAATTCACACCCTTCCAGTCTGTAGCTGTTACCACTTTAGGCTCAAACTCTCAACTATGCCAGAATGACAATATTCACCTTTGAACTTATGCTAACAAGCAATTAGCAAACTAAACCTCTCAATTTCATTAGTTCTCCATATCTCAACAAACAGAAAGTCAAGGTGAGGTGGAGCATTGATGGTGATGAGAACTCTGGTTTTTTCACAAAATTGTTAACTTTGCTACCAAATCAAACTAAATTAGCGGCTTTCTCTATAGATGGTGAATAGGTGACTGATCTCAAAATAGTAAAGGAAGTGGCCTTCAACTACTTTAAGAATCAATTTTGTGAATCTTGTGATATTCGGTCTTCTTTGGTCAGTAGAGACTTCCGACAATTATCTGGGCAGAGAATGGTCGATTAATCAGTAATTTTTCGGCCAAAGAGATTAAGGAAGCCGTTTGGGACTGTGGTTCGGATAAATCAACGGGTCCGGACGGTATTTCGTTTGGGTTCATCAAAAAATATTGGAATCTGCTGGAGGGTGACTTCTCTGCTATTATGGACCATTTTTATACGACTTGGAAGATAGTGAAAGGTTGTGGTTCTTCTTTCTTGTCGCTAATCCCTAAACGTAATGACCCTTTAACTTCGAAATACTATAGACCGATTAGTCTAGTTTGTGTGATTTACAAAGTGATCTCTAAATGACTTGCTAATCGCATTAAAACTGTAATTAATTTGGTCGTGTCAGAAAATCAAGAAAATCAGTCAGGGTTCATCGCTAGTCGTAGGATTACGGATGGTCCATTAATCACCAATGAGATCATTACGTGGCTAAAGAGAAAGAAAGACAAGGCCCTTTCTATTAAAAGTTGATATAGAGAAGGCTTACAATTGTTTGAATTAGAGAGGTGGTGTACTTGGGTGAAGGGTTGGCTCGTGGCTTCTAGGATCTCTATACTTGTCAACGGGTCACCGACTAAGGAATTTAAATGTTCCCGGTGGATTCGTCAAGGTGATCCTCTCTCCTCATTTTTGTTTGACATCGCTATGGAAGCTCTGTCCATAGTCATGAATAAAGGGGTAAACGAGGGGGTGTTTAAATGGATTATCTTTCCTAATAGGGGTACCATTATTTCCCACCTCTTATATGCAGATGACGCGCTTTTTATGGGTGTTTGGGACGTTGAAAATGTTAGAAATTTGAATCGTATCCTTCTGTGCTTTCACTTGGCTTCTGGTTTGAAAATAAATTTGTAAAAGAGTTTCATTTACGGGATTAGAATCAATGAAAGTCAACCGCAGGGGATGACTAGTTTTATTGGTTTCAAAACGGGTAATTTCCCGTTTAATTATCTCGGTCTCCTGATCAGCGGTAATATGAATCTAGACAAAAGCTTGGATCCGATGGTGGAATCCTTCTCAAAGAAACTTGCTATATGGAAAGGTAAGTCATTGTCTATCGGGTGTCGGCTTGTCCTCATTAAATTTGTGCTCTCTAGCCTCCCCTTGTACTATTTTTCTTTATTCCGTGCTCCGAAAAAGACGATCAATAAACTCGAAAGCTTGGAAACTCATCCTTGATAATAATTCTTTCCCTGGTGTGTGGAAAGCAGTTACTAAGTCCATTGATGAGCTTCAATTGTTTAACATTGATGTTGCTAATTTTTTGGAAGTCATTGTGGGTAAAGGGGATAAATGCAGATTTTCGCTTGACGTGTGGGCTGATCGATCTCCTTTATGCAATCTATACCCTCACATTTTCAGCCTTGAAAGTAACAAAAATGTGTTGATTCGTGATTGTTTTCAGCTTCATGGAGATACGAAGATTTGGTATTGGAGGTGGAATAGGATCCCGGAGTCAGAGGTCGAGATCAATGAACTTGAAGCTTGCGCCAGTCTTCTTAACGCGTCAGACGTTAACAAAACTGACAACCGTATTTGGTCTTGTAATGAGGTTGGCGACAAGGCTTTTGCTTCTTGGATCATAAGGACTTGGGTGAACAACGCTATTTGCGACAAAACTGACAACGTTTACTCTTGGAACTCTTGGATCCTGGGCAAGGTGAACATATTTATGTGGCAGGTGTGTATGGGGCGTATTCCTACTCGGGACACTCTTATTAAACGTGGGTTTAGAATCGATAATGATTTATGCCCTCTCTGCAAAAACCAAACTGAAAGTTTTGAACACCTTGTAATTTATTGTGCTTTGGTGGCGGAGATTTGGTCGATGATCGGGGATTGGATTAAGGCTCCTAATATTTTTGCTTTCTCGATTGCGGAAATCCAAAATCTTCATCTCAATATTCTGGGCTCGGCAAAGAGAAAGAAATTTATCCAAGCCATAATCACGGTCACATTTTGGAGTATTTGATGGGCACGAAACAACCTCATTCATGATAATAAAAGGTTTTCGGTGGATATTGTGAAGGTAGAAATCAAAATGTTAGCCTATTTATGGATCAAGAATAGGGCAAAACAATTCGAGGTGTCCTGGGAGGATTGGTGTGCTTTCAATTTCACGGTGTAATTTTGTTTTTCTTTTTGGTGGTTGTTTGTTTTTGCTCTTTGGGGTCTAGCGGCTCGCTAGTCGCTAGGTCATGAATAATATTGTCGTTCAAATAAAAAAGAGAAAGCTCCTCCTTCAATACATGTTTCTTTTTATTTCTAGATCTAAAGCATCCCCTCCATCGGCTTCAAATCCTTGCAATAACCTTGGGCAGAGATTCTCTGGGGCCAGAGGGGACCCCGGTCCCTACTGTTTTTCGCTCAGAAGTCCTAAGTATACATGTAATTGTCAACAAAATTATAAGTATTGAGTCGGTCCCTACTCAAATTTTTTTTTATGTATTGAGTCGGTCTCCACTCAACTTTTTTTAGGTATTTAGTCGGCCCTCCATTCGAAAATTATATATAAACTTTGTGTAAGTTATAAAAAAATTAAGATGAGAGTCCTATTTTAAATTGTACTAAAGTAAAGGGGCCCTGGAAATATGAGATTTTAAGATGAGGGTCCTTTTAGTAAACAACAACATAACTTTAATTCAAACAAGGGGCAAAAGTGCAAAACCAATTAACCTCATTAAGTCATTTATAAAAAAAATCGACCCAGGAACTCCAAAAGAGCAGTCACGTGTGAAGTTCGAACAACCTAGAAGCGAAGCAGCAAACAAGGGCCATTGAGTCAAAACAAAAAATCGAAGTAGCCAAGTAGATTTCTCACATCTCCTTTTACTCTTTAAGCTTTCAAATTAGGTAATTCCACCATTGTTATACCCTTATATGTTAAGAGTTACAACCTAGGTTTTTGAAAGGAACATTTCCATTGTTGTATTAATGATTAAATGATTATTGTTCATGGAATTAGATGTTGTATGCTTAATACTTGTATGTTGTATGATGAAATTATATGTTGTATACTTCAAGTTTTATGAAGAAATTAGATGTTTGAAGTTCAAGTTTTATAAACTTGTATAATGATTAGAATATTAGATATTGTATACTTGTAACTTGTGGTTTTATAAAACTATTGATTGATTGCTTCTTTTTTATTAAGTTTATTATGGGAAATACGAAAATTATTGGTTCATTTTCAAATGAAATGGTGATGAACGAGAGAGTAAACGTCCCAAAGCAAATAGCTAAACCACAAGAACATATAAATCAACCACACTCAAATCAAAAAGAAATACATGAGATGAATGCTAGATTCAATGAGGATGCGGTGGAGTTGATATCTCTCAGTTCTGGTTTAGTTTCAAAAGAGATTAATGTTAATCAAATTTGTGTTCTTGTTGAGAAGTATTATCCTGGAGATTTTACGAAGCAGGAGAGAACTCAGTTACGATATCAATTGGAAGTTTTTAAGGTTGAAATGACAAAGAACACCAAGCTAAGTGGGGTCTCAACTATTTCTGATCTATGCAAAACTCTTGTGGAAACTCAGAAACGTGAGACATACTATTTGGTTAATAAAGTAGTCCGGTTAATCTTGACACTTCCAGTTTCTACTCCTACAACAGAGAGGGGACTTATAGTTTTTATTGTTTGACCCGAGAAAAAAATTAGGTATTTATAGTTTTTATTGTATGACCTGACCCGAATCAGATCGTTAATCCAACATATACCTCGAAACATAGTGATAGAGAAAAAAAAATGGTCATGTGGCTTTTGGTCCCCTCTCTATAATTTCTCAATCTCCGCCACTGAAATCGACCGAACATGGTTTACGACGATTGCTTCTATTCTCAGCGACACAACTCACAATATGATCTCGGCTAGAGGAACCCAACGATGACCTGTCATTGAGTTCATGTAAAAACATTATTAGCCTAAGTAGCTATCGTAAGTCAAGTATCGTATCCTTAAAGAACATGTGGTTAGTATTATATGTTTCATCTAACTATTTAGTTAAATCGTCTAAATTACCTAAAAGACAACTTGATTTGGAATTGATTTCAAAATAAACATTATACTTTGAATTTGCAAACAAGAAGTGGAATTATGATCACACATAAAGTTCTGGTTTAAAAGCTAGAAACATAAACAAGATCATTTACCGATTGGAAGACTAAATACACATAATCATATTTAGTTTCAAGAATAGAGGGTAGTAGCTACACTCAAATCCGGTCATCTTGACATGATGAGATTATTTAACTACCGAGAACACAAGCTGGGACACTATTAACATATTACCTTATAATCATAACGAAACAACATTAAGTTACGAAAAATTTGACTTTGACGCTTTTGAACCTTGAAACAAATGGATAAAACGTTCATTAACAAACGAGATATGTCCAATGTAAAAACTCAATTGAATACACTTATTAATTAAAGCCTACACCCATGTATGATCATAAGAGATTTAGCCCGTCATAATAACAAAAAAAATTAAATAATGTCACTATCAAATTCTTCATTAAAAATTAACCAACTAAAATACGTCTAAGTGACAATAAAACTCTTTGTTCCTCGGTTTCTGTGCCATCAAAATTTTCTTGTCTCTCTTCCTCGGCTCCATGAACCGCAACCAAAAAGGGTTGCGGAACCCTCTCGAAAACAATGCACTAAGGGCTAAGGCAGCCCTCCTAATTACCTCCAGCCGTCCACGCCTTTTGCCAAACTTCCAAGTTCCAAATCCAAACCCCTTTCTCTTTCTTTTGTCAAATAAGATGACCATTTAAAACTAATCTTTGAGCCCACTTAACTTCAATTGCAATTTACACACAATTAAGTTAATAGTTGTTTCTTCTGTTGCAATCTCAACATATTCACATCATTTTCTATTTTCTTTAACCTGCTTTAACACATTTAAGTTAGTAGTTTGTCTCCTTCTGCGATCATCGGACCTCACGAAACAGATGGTTGACGACTTGACTGCCTTCAGAATCCTAGAACGACTTGTGTGCGAAAAGAACTGCCTCTTGATATCGATTGTTAGGATTTGTAATCAATCACACACCAATAAACTAACAATCATTGCAGAAAAATAACAAAATTGAAAATGAACATGCGACATTTACGTAGTTCGGTCAATATAACCTACATCCATGAGTTGCGATTAGGGTAATACTTTTATTGCTAACTGATTAACTCGAGAGGAATACAAGTACAAGAGAATATATAAATAGAGACGAGATTAGGGTTACTTAAACAAACAAGCTAAAATACCGGCACGAGCCCAGTCGAGGCTCCACAAACCCAACATATATAACTATAAGTATTTTTAGACATATCGTTGTAGTGCTTGAACTCAAGATTATACACTACTAGAGAAAAATATCGAAGCGAATTTGGTAGGAAAAATACGTGACGAGCATATATCGGAGGTTGATTGCAAGAGGATCCTCTTGCGGTAAGTCTAACCTTATTGTTTACATGTAGGAGGTGTCAAGCCAAGATGTTTCTTAGTAATATGTTCCTTCGCCAAAACAATTCATTGCAAGTAGGGGTGTAAATGAGTCAAGCTGGCTCATGCTCGACTCGAGATTAAACACGTAAAAAACTTAAACGAGCCGAGCCTAAACGAGTTCAAGCTGGCTCGCGAGCCTAAACGAGCTTTTGTATTTATATAGTTTAATTTAATATTATTTATATATATA
>JBCNJP010000006.1:69437738-69453345 GCA_039602395.1 Deinandra increscens subsp. villosa
GGACAATATGTATTATATATAGTAATAGATGAATTCAACCCGTTAATACACGGGTTAGTAACCTAGTAAAATATATAAATCAACCTCCATCCATTTTCAATACTTCAACCATAAAAACCCTAATCCATTTATATTACATGAAGTTCTTTGACTCCATTCAACAATTATTCAGGAGTGAACTACACTTTACATCCTATGGTTTGGCAACGTCCATAGATTTTCGTTTTGCAGTTTGTTTCTAAACTAACGGAAATCATTGGGCCTCTATTTTTAACGGAGACTTAACTGGTCTGTTATGATCAGCCCCACCTGTGTATAACATGAAGGCACAACATCACAAAAATCCTAAATACTAAAAAAAACAAATATCTCTCGCCACCACCACCACCATGGATTGGTATATTTATAATTCCATTTATTTATCCTATAAAACTTAAATATAAAAAATATAAAAATACCGATGTATGAGAAAAAAATAGTCATTTTCTTATATTTTTTATAAAATTTAAGAATATGGTGTAATATAAAAAATTATTCTGAATGCTTTAGGGATGATATTCTAATCTTAATAAAGCACTAAAATTGTTGTTACATGTCTTCATTTTAAAATGTCCACATCACCACCGCCACATGCATGTCAAACTCACAATCAATTATAAATTTAGTAAATCACTAATCAAGACTAATTACCAATTTTATTCAAATTAAACTTTTATTTCAAAAAAATTGATAAAATTAATATAGATTTGATAAAGTTACTAAATAGTTTGAGTGTTTGTAAAAAAATTAATCAAAAATTTGTCAAACATAATAAATTTCTTTAATTTATTACATTATCATTTACTGTTTTATAAGAATTTTACGTTAATCATAATTTTTAATTCTCTTAATTGTTTTTTTTTATTTTGTTAATATTATGAACCTAAATTCAGCCCGTGTAATACACGGGTTATTAACCTAGTATAGGGATATGGATCTTGATATGGTGTGAAAAATAGTAAAATCTTTGTATTTTCCGTTATACTTTATAGATAGAGATAGATATAAAGAACTTATTGTGAATGTTTTTCTAGATAGCTTTATAGTAAAGTAATGACTCTTCAACTAAAAGATTGTTACTTCAATTTATCCAAAAGGTAAATGTAATAGATTTAACTCTTAAATAAAATTAATCCTTTTCTTTTAAAGTTTAAAGATGAACACGTTCAACAATTTGTGTTTCATGGTTTCCCCATCTTTGGTCGGCTCCTTCCATTTAATTTCGACCGAAGTTTTAATTGAGTTTACCCACTAGTCCACAACACATAAGTGACTTCTCAGTGCAAATTACTTTCAAGTCCACACAGATAGTCAAATTTGTATTACCCTTATACTCTTATTCTATAATTACCTATTATACTAATTGAAGATGGTAATCGGTCTACCAAACGGACCAAATGGTTGTCATATGACATGTGTATTCATTAATTCTTTTTGTTTTTTTCTTTTTTTTGCTTTTTGTTTCTTATCTATACTAACGTAACTCTTTTGTGTACATGCGATATCCCCATGACAATGCACCAGTAGTAAGATCTAGTTATAATACGTTTGAGAATATTAGACGGTTTTTTTTTTAATTATTTTTTAAGAGTTTTAAGAGACAAAATTGTCTTTAAATATAAAAAAGTAATTAAATAATCTAAATCCCTCAAGTTAAATTCAAAGGGCTAAAACTCTTTCCTTATTTAGATTTATGTAAAACCGTCCGGATTGAAAAGGTAATATGAATCCAAATAACGTTTTCCATAAATATATAATATTAAATTATACTAAGCTAGTTAGCTAGCCTTGAAGAACAAACGGAATATATTGATGGTAGCTAGTGCATATGTGACCATGATCGAGACATTAATTTGATATGTGCCACAAACTTGGTGAATTGCATTTGTTAGAGATCGAGAATGCATATTCTTTTGCTTTCTACCACTAATTAATTATGCAAATAATAATGTGTTGAGTGCAAACACCATATTATGTAACTTTCTACCACTATACCCACTTCTTATTGGATGCTACGACTCGTAAAACATCATTAATAAGCCAATCATAATTTCGACAATGAGATATATACCCACAAGATAGGTAGGTATATACTATATATCTTATCCTACTACCAATCAATCAAAATTGTCATCTACTTTTTTTTTTCTTTTTCAAATGACTAACTATAATCATAATCACATTTCTAATTACAATTAAGATTAGATTAGAAGTCACTTAGCATTAAAGCTTAACATTTAAAGATAAAATCATGATAAAACATAAATGATAAAAAAGTAAACTAAATAATAAAAGTAATTAAATAATCTAAATAGCACTATTCATAAGTAGTTCCAGAATAACCAATCCTAATACGCCGCTGAGCCAAATTGCCGTTAAAAAAAGTAATAGTGTAATACTTGATTTTCTTTAAAATATTTTCTCTAAAGGCTATGCCTCGGTCGATATTTTTTTTTTCTTAGTGGGCCAAGGCTATGTGTAGTAGTAAGAGTGTATGATAGAAAAAGTGGTGTTATATAGGCAGACAATCATGCAGGCGGTTCAGTTGTAGTGTGAATAGCAGGTGTATGATGGGTTAGTGATAGCATGTAGTGTTTGTGTGGATAAGGGCTTTATTAAATAACATAATATGAGGTGTACTTATTTGAATAGTGGAAAACAAAAAGAAAAAAAATCGATTTGCAATTTAAGCTCTACTGTTGGAGTCACGAAAAGTGGTCACGCCCCCTATCACGCCCAGGTGCGGTATTTCCACGAGTCGTTTTAAAAAGGAAAAATGGATACTATTAATCCCAACTATTCGATATTGGACAAAAATAATCCTACCTATTTTTTTGGACAATATCAATCTTATAAATACACCCTGTTTTTTATAATAATCTTTTCCGTTAAAAAACTAACCCCGTTAGTTTGTGATGACGTGGAGGACTAATATGTAAACTTCTAAAATGGAGGGACTGTTTTTGTAGTTTATATAAAATGTAATTAAAAGAAAAAAAAATCTTAAAAACAAAAAACAAAAAAACAGTAAAACGAAAACAGTAAACTGGTTCTTCCCTCCTCCACCTTGAATACCGCAAGACCTTCTCCTACTGCCCCTGTAACTTCACCGCCGCCGGCATTACTAGTTCATCGGAATCATTGTCCTCTCATGGTTCCTCCGCTCGGCCACTCCGTTGTCGCACTCGTCGGGGGCGCCACTGGTTGTGTCGATGATCCCTCCGGTAAGTCTCTCGAACGCCCTGTACTTGACAACGAAACCCTAGAACGTAACATTTCCGGCGAACTCGAAATTTGGCCCTTAGCACCGCCGGTATGAGATACGCCATTCGTTCCTTTCCGTCCTGACCTGAGATACGGACTCTAATCTTCCTCTCTGTCGTTTGTTTCCGCTTTGACTAGAAATACGGGGTTGCCAAATTGCTCGAAACAGAAATAGGGGACACCAAAAATACGAGGTCGTCGGTTGGGGGTTTCGCCGGAGACAGGGTTGCAGGTTGCAGGTTTCGCCGGAGACGGAGACGGGGTTGTCGGTTGTAGGTTTCGCCGGAGACGGAGACGGGGTCGCCGACCGGTTGCAGGTTTTACCGGAGGAGAAGGGGTGTTTTTTTAATTTTTAATTTAAATTATGTTTACATAATTTACAAGATTGGTCTCCTAGGTTTTTTAAATAGAAACAAGTTTGAATAATGACGGTATTGGTCCTCCACATCATCACAAACTAACGGGGTTAGTTTTTTAACGGAAAAGATTATTAGAAAAAACAGAGTGTATTTATAAGACTTATATTGTCAAAAAAAAAAATAGGTAGAATTATTTTTGTCAAATATCGAATAAAGGTGAAATTGTGTAATTACTAGTAATTAACAGTCAGATTTTATAAGGTTGTTAGACCCAAACGAAAGCCGAGCTCTATTCGGTGTCGGGGCGGCATTTACCGATTTCCTCCATCACAGTATACTCTCACTTATAAAGTAGCAGATTTCGTCAGTAATCCATTATTGATTTTCCCGAGCCGTTTATTTTTTATCGAGAGTTTACTTGTGATGCAATATTACATATACGCGTTAAGAGTTTCAAACATTCGTTTTTTATAAGTATATATTACGTTGTAAAGCTAGTATGATGATGGAATAATTGGGCGTGTATTTCTTTTTTGAAGCATGTTAATATATACGTTTGGCACAAGAGTTCGAAGAAGATGAAGGGAAACCTCCAGGCTTATTTCTTGGGACCAATGGAAACAGTTTAATGTATGTATGATGTAATTAGGTCTGGTTGAGAATTAGAAATGCTTCTTTGTGGGCCAATCATGTTTGTTATTCTGTTTTTTTTGGTTGACAGTATTTTGCTTGTACTGTTTTGTGGGGTGAATAGAATTTGTTGCTTGTACTGTTTTGTGGGGTGAATGAAATTTCTTGCTGGCTTTATAAAAAAAAACTAATTAAGACTAGAAGATTTCAAAGTTAAAGGAACACATTCAAATGAAAGCCGTCTTACCAATAAAAAGCCTTTTTATCTAATTTTTCTTATTTTATTTAAATGGTTGAGGTAAGACATTCAAAAATATTAAATGGGGGGTTTTTGGGTTTAAGTTTCAAATGTGACAAAAAATATAAGGTTCGGGTTAGATGACTTGGGTCATAAAGTTTTCTCACCTATTGTAGGTTTCCTCTTTAGAGTTAGTTGTCTTCAGGTCTTGTACTCGGAGAATGAAAATGATCGGGTAGGCCAGTGACGTGTTAGTGATTCAAAGTTGACGTTCAATAAAAAAAAAGTCGTCTTGGTCATATTTTTTTTACATTTTTTTGAGCAACTTATTTTTTTTTATTATTAATAGGATTTGAATCCTCAATATATGAAAATGTTATGTCTTATCCAACATATGATACTACTAAGCCAAATGCTATTTGGTGATCATATTTCTTAAACTATTGTTAATAACTAACTATTAATGTATTTGTTTTTCTAAATAAATGATTGTTGTTATCATTATCATAAGACTATGTGTAATCATGGAGTTCCTACATAAGACGTTATCTACCAAGTGGCAGGTTCAGTCAGCAAGGGGCTCCATGACATTAAGAATTTAAGATGTATATTCACAAGTCTCTCTCAGTGATTACACGATTATTGTTTTTAATTTAAATAAACAAATAAACCAACATAATTTTATCAAATAAAAAAAATTACATAATTTGATTAAAAAAATAATCTTAAAAAAATAGAGATGACATGTTTCCTTAATCATTTCTATCATGAGTATTGCCATTGACTATTGTGGTTCCTTATCCGGGAGCAGTTTGCTTAGTTGCTTGAAGTCCTTCTCCATTTGAGGTGTCTTCGCGAGTTCAAGTTGTTGCTCCCTCACCGAAAGTAATCAATCGAGTTTGTGTTAAGCTCGTTGAATCGTTCCTCAAGCTAGGCGGATACGTTTGGATTAAACATCCGAGCATTCGACGACTGACTCTCGGAATCCACCGAAGACGGCGTTTTTGACTCTTTTAAGGTCGTCTAGTCCTCGTTGTAACGTTTGCCGCTCGCCCACTTAGGACTTTTATGAAGTAGTTCCCAACACTACGCGCCTCGAGTATCTTGAAACTCGATCAGACCGTGTTATTAAATATTCGGGTCGCTTTGTCTGCTCTCCCAACTGCCACGGATACACTTGTAAATTATGTTGAAAAGTTGGAACTCGTGTTCGTATCGGACCATTTTACCAATATTGAGTCATTCGACCGATATTCGTCCATCCCCTGTTGCTCGTAGAACTTTAATCCCTTTCTCCAAAAGACATACTTATCTTGATTGTTTGCTAAAAAGATGAAGAGTTAGTAAACTTTGATATAAATGTATAAAATAAATTAAAAAAGAACTAAAAAAAAGTACTTGTAATGGGGTCCTCCGACGCGTCTAGTCAAGCTCGAGCTACTACGTACTCTTATGAGACCATTTTCTTGCTTGTGACGGTTCGGGTTGCATTTCGGGCACCACTTCGGGCGCGGCCGGTTGAGAGGATTGAAAATGTTGAGGTGATGGAAACGGTTGAGAATAAGCCATTTGACTAAAATCATTGTACCCATAATGTTATTGGAAACCGTACATTTATTGTTGAGGCGGGGGAATCATTCCGATATAATGTAGGAGGTTGCCAGTTTATTGTTGAGGCAACTCCTCGTTGCCACCAACCCGTCGAGGTTGTTGGAAACACGGGTTGTATGGAACACCATATGGTGAACCGTGTGACACCCCGCAATTTTAGGTTAGTTTTAACCGACACAAACTCTGACATTCGTGCGTGCATTGCATCTGATTAGGTTTATTAGATTTGTCATACACTACACGAACACTAACACACAAGTATGTCCTTGAATCATTGGTGAATTGTTAACGTAACACATTAAACAAACTAATATGATCCATGCAAACAAATGTGACTTATGTGAACCTACGTCTTAGTATACTTGTTTAGTGATTATAATAACGTATGTAAACACCCAAACCAATCCTGAGCTTTTAATAAAAAACAAAAGAAGAATTTTGTCAACGAGACACTGTCGCGCCATGGAGGATCAAGGGAGGGAGCATCGCGACACTCGATGACGCCGAATATAAACATTCTAATAACGTTTTTTGAATACTTTTTTTACAACGGTTTTGAGCGCTTGTTTTGCGCATAAGTTTTATCTTGCATTTTCGTTTACGCTTCCGCGTTAGTAAAACCGTTTTGACTCATGTGAATGAGTAATGTTAAGCTTTTTCTAAAACTCATTAATAGGTCGTTCGTATGACTAATGACTTAGATCCTGGTTTGTCACGCGCCTCTTGACAAAACTCCGTCAAACGGATTATAAAGGTGTGACAAAGCGTGTGAAAACGTGGTTGATAGAAAGTTTAAAAGATTTAAAGTGAGTAGAAGTATTTGAGTTTGTGTGGTTAAATTGCATAAAATGGTTGGTATTTTATATATAAAATAGGGAGAAAAAACAATATTAAAAATATAGCCGCTACAACGACTGTATTTTTGTTTTTGTTTTTTTTGTGAAATGTGAGGCGCGATGGGGGTCATGAGTAATTCGACTTTTTTGCCGCATAATCCGCAATGGTGTAGGGATAATTAATGATGTAATTTACCGCAAACCTATATATATATATCATATAAATATACAGAAATCGTCAATGTCACGTATCATTCCCATATTCAGTATCATCAAAATTTTCCCGCATATCTCTCTTATTATATACCAAGTATCTCTCCTATTAAACAATAATAATAATAATTTAAATATATTAATAATTTATAAAATTATTATTATTATTATTATTATTTATATATATTGAAATTATTAATTATAAAATTTTTAAGACAACACGTGTAATACACGAGTTGGTATAACTAGTATATACTATATACATATACGATAACTAAAAAAGTGAATAGTGTCCTGGCCAATTGGTGGTTGCCACGTGCTTGCTATTAATTTTTTTTTTTTTGACTTATGTCGTTTACTACTTTGTTTTTTTTTTTTGTGTCATTTAGTAGGCTCTTATGTAATGGTTATAGTTGTGTAATTTAACTTTAAGGTAATAGACTCAATATTTTAACGATTTGTCTTCTAATTGTAACGTCATAAGTTTTTTTTATTTGTGTTTTCTTTACATGACTTTATAGCAATCCAACTGCAGTGTTTGGGTCATTACGTAGTTATTTTTTTTTATTTTCTTTACGTTGCATTATAGCAATTCAATTGTTTTATATATCCGTATTTTTCCACTTCAATGTACGGTTGACAAATTCTTATTTCTTACTTGACCGTTAATAATTTATTTTTAATGGAGTTTTTTTTTCTACATGACTAATCATCATCATCACGTTTACCTTTCTATTCCCAAGGGAAAAATTCAAGTAAACGCCGACTTGATCTTATTTTCCTCAGGATTCGTAACTAAAATGATTATCATTATCATCATGATCATGTTTACTTCTCTGGCCAAAAGGATTAAAGGAAAACCTTCAAATACAAACTTTTCTAGCCAAAAGGAAGACCTTCAAACACAAAGGACATTTTTCTTTACGTGATGATAGGGAGAGTTGTGATGATAGGGAGAGTTGTTTATCGACAGGTAATAAGTTTGATCTTTGAAGCCCTAGATTTAACCACAGTGGACCTTAGGTTAGTGCGTTTTTTTAGGATCTAGGGGCGAAGCTTGACTAGAAATTCCGTTAGGGCTAAGGGTCGAAATTTCATTAGGACCGAACTAAGTATATAAAAAATTTCGAACTGAATAGGTATAAATTTTCATTTCTGAGCGAAAAAACGGATAGAGCCCGGGCCCGGTCGGGCCCACATCAACCTGCGCCCCTGCCTAGGATTGACTCAATTGATGTGCTTGTCCTACCTAACACACGAGAGAGTATGGCTATGCCCTCTCCTCTCCCGTGTGGGCATACTTTATGCCAGTATGTGTTGTATTGGTTACCCGGACGCCAATTGTTTGCCTAAAAAAATACCCCCTTATTCATATTTCTTACATAACTGCTAATGAATTTTTAATAGTTTTTTCTTTTTCAAACGAAAATTATGATTATTATGATTATTATAATTACATTTACCGTTTAAGACAAGAGAAAACCTTCAAATAGAACTAGTCTTGATCATATTTCTTACATGGACTACTAATTAATTTTTAATTGTTTTCTTTTTCTTTCAAAAGTAGCTGGAGTTATGATATTCATATGTTACGGAAAAGTAGTAAACAATGAAAGTGTGAATCACAATGCACTAAACCAATATTCTTATCAAGAAACACATGCCCTGAATTATACTTTTTTAGAGATTTAATATTTGTAAAAAGCATCTACCGTCTCCAATTAAATAATATAATACATAATTTAGATTTTCAAATCAGTGTAATTGACTTCAAAGACCGAATAAAAAATGCGAAGAAACAAATCATTATTAGATCTTTATAATACTTCCGGGGCTTTACAAGATCGGATTTCTTCTAGAGTGAACCTTGTTCATAGGGGAATTTCAGTGAATATTGTTTGCCCGGGTTGTTCACTTTTTTAAGAAAACCCAATCACCTTCTAGTGAACTGTTACATGGCCAATTTTGTTTGGTCCAAAGTTATCTCTTGGTGGCAAAGATACGGGGCATAGATTTAATACTGTGGGAGAGGCTTTGGATTTTTGCAAGACTTGAGGGACTCATATTAACTCTACCAAGACTTATAGAGGTATTTTTCATGCAACACTTTGAATCTTAAAGCATAGGAATGAACTAATTTTCAAAAATGGGGGAAACGGTGTTGATTTCATTGTGGAGAAGATTAAGACTACTACTTTTGAGTGGTTAAAATTTAGAGGTAAGAAACCATTGTTAGATTGAAATTGTTTGCGCACTTTTAATTGTTTCAAACAAACTATGTAGTCATTTCTCTCTAACTTCTTGCTAGTTTTTATAAAAGTTTCGGCCGTTAAAAAAAAATCTTTATAATACTCATGTCAAGTTTAAATATTTAATATGATGAGGCCTAAATATATCATCGAGATATACTTAGATGGGTGTTCACAAGATTGTTAGATTTTTTTAGATATCTTGGATTTTTCAGAAAACATGTAATTACTTTCGAATTGAATATCTTATGGTTCACATAAAAATACGTAATCAGGATACAATCTAGAAGTGATCAAAGGAACCAACGAATTTTTATTGGCGATTAAGAAAAAAACGAACCAGAAGAATACGTATGAACAATGTCGATGATTGTTAGAGGAGCGTATTCGATAATTGCTAAGCAATTATCTAATTTTGAATTTTGAGCTAATTTACAGATTCAGTCCTTTAACTTTTAATTATTGCACTTTCGACCCCAGCCAGGGCTGCTGCCTCTTGGACTCCGCTCTCTAGGGGGCGTTGCCGCCTAACCCCATTGAGTTTCCCGACTTATAACTTATCGATATTAATGTGCAACCCGCACCTCTGGACACAACCGATATAAGTTACAAGTCACATTGATCAATAGTCAATCTAATTACACTAATATAGCAATAAAGATGCGACGTGAAACCCAACATACCAACACATATAATGTTAAAACGTTTGAACAATTAACTAGTGAATTATTGTCTATATTTTAAAATTTAATAAAAAATTATAAAATAAATTAAATATGAAATCATATAAAATAAAAACGGTTTTGAGAATTTAGTTAAACACAAAATTGATTGTTTATATAATTAGATTTCTATATCATTTTTTAATATAAAGATAATTAAATTAGTTAAATTTATAAAATACAATTTTACCCCTTAAATTTTTAAACATTAATATAAAAATATAATATCGTTCTCCTTAAATATATTATAATAAAGAAGATATTTTGTCTAAAATTCATCAATTTCACTCTCATAAAATCTTTTAACAAATGGTTGGATCATTTTTACAAACAACTTAGATTAGACTTGCAATAAATAACATATTCCATATATTATAAATGACATAAAGCTTGTTAGGCCATGCGGTACGGATCAATGACTTTGGGCGTGAGTTTAAGCCATGCCATGGAACACTGTCCTGGCCTGGCGTGGGTGCTCACATGGGTGAGCATGCGTGGTAATTACCATGTCTTGACTTTGTGTGTTGTGTGACCATTGTAGAGGGTGAAACGGTAAAAAAATTAACTGTTTGAGCCTTGAAATTAATTTTTTTTGTTACCTCACACACTCTCTATTTAAAGTCATTCAACCTAAATAATTTTTTACATGAAACATTCTTCTCTTTTCTACACAATCTTCTCTATACTAAAATTCTATAAAAATAGATGAACCCTAACGACCCCAAAAACCTCAACACAAATCCATGGAATTCAAATTATAACATGTCGACCAAACCCATTGTATACGGGGCAAGCTCACTCAACACAACCAACCTACACATCCGGTTTTGCATCCAACTACGCTCAATAAGGTCAAATATCATCACCCCAAGTCCAGTCACCTATGCTCCCACAAACCCAAACCTAACCTGAATAAGATAACGAGGTTGAAGAAATTATCCTCGAAACACAAGAAAGCGTAGACCCCTAAAAAAATAAGAAATAGGGGAAATAAAGTCGTCAAAGGGTTTTCGTCAGGAGTTCGACAAAAAAGGTGGTAGGCGGTCGAAGAAAATACGTTGGTGAAAGTGTATGTTGACGTATCCGAAGACCCGACTGATGGTAAATCTTTTTTTTACTATTAATATTTTTAATATTTTTAGTATATTATTACTATTTAATATTTTTTAGTATTGTTAATATTTTTTTTGTATTGCTAATAATTAATTTTTTACTTGTCTTTTTATAGGCAACTCTCATGGGAGAGGTCCGTTTTGGGGTCGAGTTAGGCGAGAGATTTCACGGGGGTATAAGAAAACAAGATGAATATCGTAGCTACGATCAACATAGTTTGAAGTGGAACGAAATCAAAAGAAAGGTGGCTAAGTTCAACGGCATAATAACGTGTGTCTAGCGAACACATCAAAGTGGTGCAAGAGACGTCTACCTCTAAGATACCACTCAATACAAAGACGGATCATACACCATCGGGTTTGGTTAGTCATGATTTTCCTTATAATTGATTTTTGAAAAACGTCCACCCCTCTTTTTATCTTTACTCTATCGGGTTTGGTTTGTCATACGTCTCCTCTATCATAAACCCACATCGCGTTTACAAACTCGACCTTGTAAGAGCATTTGCGACCGAAATTACATTCACAATTATCATGCTACCTATCTAACTGGCAAGTTTATTTTTCTTAAAAATTCCTAACGATATGAATCATATCTTTTTTGCAGAATTGAAGATATGAATCATATCTTTTTTGCAGAATTGAAGACCCCATGTAATCATGTATCGATTCCCCCTTTCCATATAAGTCGTCCGAATTGGTGAATTACGTCATCACCATGTGTTTACATTATTTAAAGTCTACATATATAATGCGATTCTGGCCTGTTAACCTTTTTGTGTTTGTCTCCACAAACTCCAAAGATTATTACAACTCAAGTACAAACAACATATGTGTCAATTGATAGTGTATAGATTATATATATAGGGGACGGTTAGTGGTTATTATGTAAAGAAGAGTTTTTGTGCGAAATGTAGGAAGCAATAAGAATGCGTCACTTGTGCATCTAGGCAACGATATAAGTGTCTGGGTATAATTACACAATGGCATATATATTCACGTACCGTCAAAATAAAGACGTACAATATCACACGTATATAATCACGTACCTTACCGACGACCCGTACAAAATCACGTACCATCTTAAAAAATCGTATTTTTCTATAGCAATACTATATTCGAATTAAAGATAATAAAATTCTCTATTTTACGATATAATTTTTTTAAATAATAACGCATATAAAAATTATTCGATTCTAAAAAACAAGATTGGAATTTGATTTACCCATAAAAAAGTGAGGTTTTTTTTTACTTTTTTTCTTTTTTACTCTCTTTTGCTCTTCTAGCCATTTGTAATCAAGTTTTAAATTGCAATGGGGACCAAATGATCTCAACCATTTAGTACTTTGATCAAAGGTTAAGAATGGTTGTTATTCTTGTCACGATAAAATCATATATATCTATAGGGGAAAATTATGATACAAAATGTATAATCCGTGCGAAATCTGTGAAGGCCCACCAGCCAATGATATCCCTTCGTGGAACACATAAAACGGATAAGGATGTAACATACGTTGAAAACTAATTTAATTGCTTCATTTTATGTAAAAAGGGTATCATTATCTTTTCATAAAACAATCAGAATTAACGCTTTAGCATAAAATAACACAATCCAGAAATAACAATTAATGCATAATTTATCATCACACAACATAGAATAAAAACGTACATGCGTGATTATATCAATGACGCATAACACCTTAAAAAACCTAGACTATGATAACTGCAACCATTAAAAAAAGTATGCATTGCTCTTCTAAAAGTCACACAAATAAGTAAAACAAATGGTTCCTTCCTAAGGCTATCCGTAATGGAGGGGCTCCATGGGGCTCCATGGCGCCCCAACGTAGCGGGGGTAGCGCCCATGGCGCCCGAAAGTGAGAGAGGGGGAGGCGTGATGCTGGTAACGCCTCAAGGTCATTTCTGCTAACATGGCGCCCCAGGGGGGTGGGAGAGGGGCGCTACAAGGGCGTTATGGGCTCCATGACGCCCCACTACGGATAGCCTAAATATCTTATTCACATATCTTGAAAACAATACACTACAATAACGCAACACATTCAAAATTACCCATTGTTTATATCAAATTAAGCAACTATTAAAACTTAATGCCTCCTTCATAAGTATCTTAATCAAGCATATTGAAATAGCAGACTAGAATAACGCACCCCTTTTAAAATTACGAATTGGTTTTTAAAATCACGCAACTATCCAAAAACTTATTAAGTATCTATCCTAAAATCACTCACTCCCCTTCAAATTACGCATTATGTTCATAAAGCTATCAAAAAACCTTAATCACGAATCTTGTTTCATATTCATGTATATTGTTCATATTCTCCACCTATTAGAACAAACACATCGAAACAAAATGAACAAAAAAACGTTAAAATTTTTATTATATATCATCATATAATACAACTATCGGGTGGGATCTGTTACAACGACCAGTCGGGTGGGATCAACAAAAGCTGCACACAAAAAAGAAAATCACAAAAAAAAACATCAAAACCCCTAACAAAAGGGTGCCTACATCTTCTTGAACTCATCCACAGCCACCCCCCCCCCCCCCTTTGTCCTTTATCTTCTTATTGGTGATGTCCATAACACCACGAAGAACAGAGTGGATCTCCTCCTTCACTTGAAGCTGCTAAATATTGTATTCGGTTGTAGCACTTTGCATGGCCGAGGGCGATGATCAACAAGTTCCTTCATCATTCGAATGTGGCTTTAAATGTTGTTTGTGGTGAGCCCTGTCATCATGCCAAGCGAGTTTCGCATGATACGGTCCTCTCTGGCTTCCCTTGTATTCATCTCCTCTAGTACCTTCATCACTTCTGAAGAACCCCTAGTATTGTACTTTGTTGAAGAAGAGGCTATTTTTTATTGGTTGAAAGGTGATGTGTGCTAAAGAAAGAAGTGAAAAGGTGTGTGTGCGGCTAAAATGCATAAGCACCAAAATATATATATTAAAATTAGAGGGAAACTCAATAGACGGAAACAAAAAAAATATAATAATAAAAAACCACCTCTACATATGCTGAATTTACTTTTTTACAAGACTTGAAAAGATTTAAAAACTAAATGAAGGCATAAATACTTAATAGATTTTACCATCCCCAACCGTCCTGTATTAACCACGTAATCAATTAAAAGTGGGTGACTGCCTTTAATACATCGAATACTCATTATCCCTATAAGTATAAACACTCAAATGCGTTTTACAAATCACGCAACATAGCTACTCGAGCTGTATTCAAATCATGTCAACAAGAACTCAAAATATCAACAACTGTCAACGTGGCGTCACCATCATCCAAAACGGCAGATGCAGATATAGCACTCAAATAGAAGTTAACCAGGGAGATCATGCTGGTATTCAACAAAAAAATAATGATGCTCATAGATGTTCTGAAACAAAATTTCCAAAGTCTTCAAGAAATCACGCAAGCAGGGATGATGTCACAAAGGAACTCTTGACTTAACTTGTCATTTTCTTCATGATAGACAAGAACAAAACCGATCTCGAACAGAGCAATTGCAAACATACTCAAGGCCCTCAGTGTCTCTTTTCATTTGAAAATGCCTTTTTTATCAGCATATGAGTAGCATCTCATATTTTGTAATCTTCAACTTTATTAATAAAATATTTTCACTTTCATCAAAATTTTAACCTATTTTTCACTTACGTATTAAAACATCACGAAATTAAAATGTAAAAATCATTTCTACAACATGAACAAATTACGAACAAATATAATTACGCGCGAACATAAACATAATTACGCAAAAACATAACAAAATAAAACTTTTGTTCATATCCAAAAACATAAACATAATTACGCAAGTTATAATACATCACAACGCAAAAGCTATTTTTTAATCAGGCAAAGAAAACTTACACGCAAATAAACAAGTAAAAACAAAAACGAAAAAAAAAACAATAATATCTTTAAATCACGCAAGAATAAAATGAAATCACGCAAATCGTTGTGTTTGATCACGTAACAAATAAAGTCAACCAATCTACATGACTTTTCTAACAGAACTAGAATGAAATCAAAATCGTTTTCAGTTGAATCAAATATCTTAAATGCTCAAAAACAATTGATACCCGTCAAACATTGATTTACATATGATGCATACACGCATCCAGCAGTTACGATGGATAAACAACGATGGAACCACTCCTTCGATAATTTTTTATACAAATGTATAAAGACATAAAAACCCTTCCGCATACAAACGTAATAAGCCACGCGTCACACCGACCTTCCTTCGCACGCTTCGCAGGAAAAAAAACCATTTATACCAGATCTTAATTCTCTATCTCT
>JBCNJP010000006.1:69453845-69488978 GCA_039602395.1 Deinandra increscens subsp. villosa
CTTCATTCAAGACCCTTGTGTATAGTAAATTTACGTTTATGTAATGTAATTTTACTTTTGTTTAGTAGTTTTGTGTAATGGTATAGTATTACATTTCTCATGTAAAATAACGAGCGTATCGTTATTATTTATTTTGTATATATTTGATAAATATTTTAAATAAATGTGACCCCAATCCCTACTGATTGTTGTATGTGAAGGCCTTTTGAGCTGGTTATTTTATTACTGTCCTTCTTGGTCCCTAAGTTATTACCGTAATCTTATTTAGTATATATACCCATACCATGCATTTTAAGCTTTGGTATGCCGAGTATAAAGAGATAACTTAGTTGCAGTACATCCATGAGCATATGCCACATCGACCAGACCACATTATATTCTTGTGTCGTTTATATTTTCTGCTCGTCTGTGTGTGTTGTCGCTTCCACGTACTAGCTACGAATAAGTTTAATCAGAGTATTTTTCCACAATTATCAATCAATCAAGATTATACAACAAGTAATTTAGTTTCATAATTGAAAAAAAAAAGAACATTTAAATCTCACACTAATACCATTCACTCTCCTTGATACTAAATACATTAACCTACCAATCAATTAAGCACATATCACCCTAATAAGGGTTAAAGTTACAAATATCAAAAGATAGAAGCAACCAGAAGATATATAACAGGTGATGATGCTTAAAATCGTAGTATGGGCACCAACAAATACTCTACATAGTATAGCTGCAAAACACACACAATGTCATAGTGAGATGACAATATATCACACATAATGTATGTTACAAATTCGAAGGGTCCAAGTAATTAATTACCTTCCAAATAAACAGATAGAATGATTCAATGGCCTCATTGCTTTTGAGATCAACCAAGTTTGCATTTCTCCAAAGTATAAAACCAAGAATGCTATGACCAATTACCTATTTATTTACCAAGTAGAACATGTAAAGTTTCACTACTAGAAAATTACTTATTGGATCCCGTCAATACCTTGCTAACGTACTGGATCATAAACGGGATCACGCAAACCAGTTATGATTAATTTAATAAGTCGTTGCTACAAATATGTTACCATTATTGATCGGATCCAAATACGCGCCGATGATAACCCGATTAGTATAGCCATACCATACACCATTTCTAGAAGCCATATACAAATCCAAAACACCTATAAAATTAAATATGTAATTACTAGAGAATTTATTTCAAAGTGATACTTACATAAGGCAGGTTAATTGTGATAGATATATAATCTCTTTTTTGAGTAATTTACCTGTTTCTGCCCGAATTGCAAAGCAAAGGAGTTAATCCCATCAATCTTATCTCCCTCCACATCAGGAATGTCCTAATAAAATTTCACATTAACACATAATCTTTTATTTTATTTTAGAAATGTTATATATTTCCCGCTCCATCCACATGTAATCAGATTAAACAAAACCTACAAACGACTGTTTAAGGTTAAGCGTGCTGAATGATCATTTGACTTTTTCAAAACGCTTGTTTGACATTTTTAAACTTTTCAAATCACAGTTTAATTTATTAAAGTTTGAAAAAGTTAGTCTTTGTAGGCAACGTGAAAATATAAGTATTTTTTTATTTTATTATGAAAAAGATCATATATATACCTTAAATAGAGCAATAACTATCCCATAGATGCTCATGAATCCAAATACAAAAATTGCATGCTTGGAAACCAATAGACTTCTTCCTCTTATGCAAGTCTGTACGTACGTAATTAACATGCAGTTATCTTAATTTGTTAAATTCTTCATATATTTAGATAATTATTTTAATCAAATACATAAAAATAATTAAATACAGAATTAATTGAACCTGAGCATGGAGGTGGAACAAGATCGGAATAATGGCTCCTTGAACTGACCAAAGGCACATTGCTGCAAGTGCAGGAATCCTCTTCCATCGTAGCAATGGCATCTAGAATTTTATAAAAAAATAATTAATTTAGTTTTAGAATTAATTAATTAATTATGTTAGAAATGCATGCATATATATATGGAATAATAATATTGTTCCACTCACATCAACTGAATACGCGGTCCCAAAAGCATACCATAAAAACAGACCCAGTTTTAAAGGCCAAGAATTAACACTCCATCCCACACAAAAACCCTAATTAATCAACATCAAAACATCATTATCATTAATTAATAAATATATATAATCTTTGTTTCATATATACAACTTAATTATTAACTTGTACCAAGAAAGCGTACGACGAGGTGAGTAGAATGCCGGTTTTAACAGGAAGTTCTCCTGATGCCAAAGGCAAATATGGTTTGTTAACCTTGTCGATTTCGATATCCGAGAGTTGATTTATACCCACGACATACAAATTTGCCAAACAGCCACCGACAATCGCCTGAAAGAGTCAAAGTATGTGTATCAATCGATCTTAATCGACGAACATGAAGAGTAATATAAATAAATATTAGTGACGAAACTAATGGATATCACAGGTATTAACAGAAACAGAAAATTACTCACAATATTTAATTAACCGGGACATCTACAAAGATCCTATACACCCATATTTATACTAATAAAACTTGGACGAAAGATAAACCTAAAACTAATTAAATAATAAAACTATATCCTGGTCTAGTACAAAGTCTATAAAATAATTAATATAATATTACTAATTTATCTCTAATTATTTACTAATTACAGATTAGTCTAACCGAAACTAAAACTTCTTATACCTTTTATTCATTCAGTGAGGGGATAATAATCACAATTTTTACCGACTACATCATGATTTTCATAATAAAAAAATATCAGCCTATAATTTATATATTAAACATTGACATATTTAAAGTCTCTAGAATCTAGACACCTCCCTTGTTTTGCATTGTGAACATTGGACAGTTATTGTCATATTGTGATAAATACAATAAGAAAAAAACAGACCTGTAAAACTCCAAGGACAAACGATGGAGTAAAATCTGAAAGATTCTGGACGGCAAGGAAAGAAATTGAAATGATGGATAGTACCTGCATGCTTAATTAATTGATAAATATTTATTAATTATATTAGATATATTTATTTATAATTACAACTTTCCATTTCGAATTTAGTACTATTATATATTCCCTTTCAAGGGATCCAATCATTTTCCTTTAAAAGACAAAAATGAATTGAAATAAACAATTACCCTACATGTTACAAACTACAACTTTTAGAGATATATTACGAGGTAAACAATATATGTGTTTCGTGGGATTAAGCCAAATTACTAGTTGTCCATTTCATAAATCCCATTTGAAACCCGCCAACTAAATTGTCTAGATTCGAGAGGTCTTTTTGGTTTCTACGATAGTGTACATGATTATACTTCTTTTCGAAGATGTTACCTATATATACACCATTTAAATTTAAACCCTAATATCACATCATTTGATATAGTTGATGACGGTCCATCATCAGTCTCTGGACAGCCGTCATGACCGGTACCTTGGGCACTAGGCTGGCCTACCTGATCGTCACCAAAATTATGAACACCATTTGTCCTTTATGAGACTGGCTTACCTGATCATCTTCAATCCCCGAGTAAAGGACCTTGGGGCACTAGGATGACACATCCCTAGAGGGAATCTCGTACATCAGTTCGTCCCCATCAATCCCAACCCAAAGACCAACCTCAGAAGGAAACCTATTGTATGAGAGAAAACCCCCTGGCCCAACTTAAACCCCCAATTTTTTATCACGGATAGAACTTGAACCTAAAATTAACCTCCTCTATTTTTAATGAAGTGATATTTAAGTCATTATCATTGGTGGTGCTTGGTGCAAGCATAGTAGATATTAAAAAGTTAATTAGAACTTATACCGTTCCCTTGAGGGTGTAAGCTCTTGAATACTTGTAGATAACACCTAATGTATCTCCAACCGACTTCTTTCCGGAAACTTCAATATTATCGCGCAAGTTGCCCGTAGAAAAATCAGAAGCAGCATTTACTATAAATTTTGTTTTATGTCGTCTTTGAATCTCTCTAGTAACATGTTTGTAGCAAGGCTTCAATTTACGTCTTTTCCATACGTTAACCACCCTTGAAACTTGTATGTCTCCTTCACCTGCACTCACCAATTTATTAATCAACGACGAAGAACGCAACTTATTTAAGTGACACAAATGAAACTAGATACTTTTAAAATGATGAACCTTACTAAAATTAAGGGCGCGTTTAGTTATGGAAAATATTTTCTAGTTTTCTATTTCTAAATTTTTAGAAAATGGAAGCGGTTTTCTATTTTATGAATACACGTTCAAAATTGAAAGATGAAATTTCCATTCTCCATGTATACAATGGAAAACTGAAATTAGAAAATTTAAAAAATAATTAAATGCATTTTTCAATTTCAATTTAGAAGATAGAAAACAGTGTTTTTCATTTTTTTGAAATTTTTTTCTTAAAATTATAATTTGATCACGTTTTCTGTTTTCTATGTTTTCTTAAAAAACATTTTTAGAAGAGAGAGACTATTGTTTTCCACAACTAAACCCGTCCTAAAATTTTAAAATTTTTGACAAAAACTTGTCACAAATATCTTTGATAAGAATCCCTATCAACCAAAAGGAAAAAACCCTCAGAATTCTCTCCGACAAAACAATCTAAGATATATAATAAATCTGAAAAGTTGTCTTCCAACAACTTTCTTATAAAAAGTAAAGTTAGTCGAGCATATATCAAAATTATGTATGAGGAAGTTAATTAAAGTTCAAAAGAATGAAATGAAGAGCCCTTTACCATAAGAAACTGCAGTTGGTACCAATGAAGCTTTAGTAAAAGACGATGACGGAGCGTAATTTAGAGCTGATGCAATCTGCATAGGCTTCATTTTTTGCTCAAATTAACCACGAGAATTGAAGTGCAAAAACGTCACAATTAAGCTATATATTGGTGTTACATGATATAAAAGAAAAGAATTGATGTTAATTTAATTGCTGTTGAAAATGATCCCATTTGAAAGTCACATTATACGTACGTAAGATATTGAAAACAACTACTATGTACGTAGTCTGTCTGGGTAATTAATTAGCTGTGTTCCATTGATTTGTCCATCAGATTTTGTTGGTTTTCCTTTGGATTTAAGCATGCAAACTAATTTTCCATGTTTAATAAGACTTGTTCTCTATCAGTCCATCCATCGCTAGCTAGCTACTCGCTAATTAATAGTTATCCTCTACATATAATATATAATCTGGTTTTGATTAAAAGGAACTAGTTTATTAATACATTCACCTTCAAACAATGCAAACAGAACCGTTTATAATAACAAGTCAGGCTTTCATTACCAAAAAATAAATAAATAAATAAATATATAAATGTAATCAAACTTGCAATTAATAAAAAAAACAGGTCAGACTTCAGTATCAATCCAGAGTTGAGCCCTGAGACTTGATTGCGGACTCAAAAAGCTACTTGTAAATGCTTTACACAATCATTTCGAATAGCGCGTGCACCCTACCTTTGTATTACCGCCAAGCAGGGCGAAACAATTGTAGAGCCATGGGTAGTTCGAAGTGGATTTTTCTTGAATTTTTTGGTTTTATATACGTCTGCTACACCTTAAAAACGATTAGATCCTTACCTAACATAAATACTTCTTACGATGAAGCTCACATTATAAAACAATAACAAGTTTGAAAAAAATTATAGGTTAATTTTCGACTAAATTAATTTCTGATACATTTTTAATTAAGCAATTAGATCAAAATAAATTTTTTAACCCCCGCCCCTTGGACCCGCTCTCTGGAGAGCGTTGTCCCCAAACCCCCTTAATTAAACAAATTTTGTGTTACCCATAAAAAAATCTAGTTCTGCCTCTTATTATTGTGGCCCTTTCCACGACTTCTGATACAAAGTTAGCCGATGCTTATTCCCCATATGCCGTCTTGCTTCTTCTCCAAAGAAATATAAATGAAAGGTCAAGAATGAAAAGACACAATAATATATTTAGAGTTAATATTGACAGCTTGATGGTAAAAGTGGTGGCTCTCTAACTAAAAGCTAGGTTATGAATTCAAATCCTGCAAAGAGTATGTGTGGTGATTTTATCCGTTCAAAAAAATAAATGGGACTCAATATAATCTAGAAAAACATGTAATCGGTTCTTGGCCTTCTATTTCTTATATTTTTGTAAGTGTATTGCGATATAACCAAAATAAAAACTCCTTTCAAACTATTGCAAGATTTTTTTTAAAATAAAAAGAAAATTAAGGGCATACAAGTTGCAATATTTACGCCAAGAACGTTTGGACAATTTTGCATACACGTATGATGCATTTCCAAAACACAAGAGAGAACATGCATGCCCTATCTAGATCTAAATAATGCAAGTTACTTGAACAACAAGGCATCGCATGAAAAGAAGAGATTTCAGCATAGCCAAGTGACGATTGCCGACAGTATTGCTATTGATCGATCGATGCATGCCATCGCCAATCAATTTGATGCCGGCAATTCATCCTTGGCTTAGTTGAAGTCTCCTCCAACTGAGTATTGCCACGGTCTGTATAAATATATATTTTTTCATAACTCTATCTAGTGATAATGCACTGAATTGTAAGCCAATGGTTGAAGTGAATCTTGAGTGTTGCTTGCTATACATATATATTGCTATACATATATATAGAGAGAGTAGAAGAAACGGGGAGATGATCATATAGGATATAGGAATATATTCCTTAATTTACACTCGATCAATACTTGATAAATATACCATAATTGATTTTGGAGATAAAAAGCTAAACACAACCACATGACAACACTACTCATGTCTATAGAGATATATTGTATGTCAAAGCCTATATTGATCGAAAAGTAGTGGCGGCTTAAGCGATAATTGGAAGCCTCAAGTGAACTAATTACATTTTGGGTATTTCGGTATTTTTTAAAATTTAGGTTTTAAACCATTATCTTTCATTCAGTTTGGGACCGATAATAATAAACTATATTGTTTATAATTAGTAAAGTGATTCTCTTTTTATTCTTATTTCATTTGGCTAAATATGATTAAAATAAAATTAATTTGGTAACCTTATTCAAGACTAATTGTTTAATAAAATATTCAAATATGTTAGTAATACGTAAACACAATCATGTTAAACTAAACTAATAAAACCCAAATGTAAAAATAAAATAAGGAAAAAAAAAATAAAAAGTAAAAAAACCAAAAAGGAAAGAAGAAAAAAAATCTAGAAATTAGAAAAAAGAAATGAAAAGCTTAAATGTAAATGTAGCTTACAAGATTTAAATTAACTTGATACCAAGGGATATGAACTCGTGCATTTAACCATCACATCAACTAAGTAATTTTATAATTTAATTGCATTTACATGTATATACACATATTTTAAAAAATACACATAGAAAAATTAAAAAATGGGGGCCCTATATTTTTAGAAGCCTTAAGCCCCTATTTTAGGTTGTTTGGCCCATTAGGCCGTCCATGTCTGGTTTGACAAAAAAAGCTTGCAAAGGCAATCGTCGTAACAGTAATTCGATTTGTATGATCAATGAAAAGTCGTAACGAATTTGTTGAACAGTCACTGGAAGTTAATTCGATTTGTATGATCAACGAAGAGTTGCATGAAACTGATCATCACTTGTAACCGAGATTAGCAACAAGTGTGATTGGCGATTGGAAGTGTTCATCAGCCGGTTATCACTAGCATTCTAGCAAGTTGGTCATCAGCGATAACTGAGTTACTTACTGTCAGTTAGTGTTTATGGAGTTCTTGTGTAGAAGCATTTCTACTGATCTAACTGTCCAACCTTAACAATTATAATAACCGTCAATTGCTAACTGTCAACATAAACATATTGTGATAATTCGTCGCTTATATAAACAAAGTTTTTAGTCTAAAAGATATTCAAACCATATGAACTCTAAAACCTACATGAGAGCTTATATATGGTTCAAGTTGGTGTGACAGTAGACATGTAAATCGTGGATATGGTTTACCAAACATGTAGGTTACAGATTGATTAAATTATCCAACACTTTTTGTACATTAACCCCATTCTCGTGGTAGGATTCTAACTCATAACCATTTGGTTAAAACACCTTGTGGGTATCTCCTTTAGACAATCATCCGACACTTGCAATGTGTTATACGTACACAATGGGTCCAGAAAAGAAAAAAATTTAATTTCAACGTGTGACCAATTTACGAATCTGTCCTAACAGGTAGAATTAAAGCCCATGCTATATATAGTGTAAGAGAATATATATAGTACGTTTTGACTAAATATATATATGATAAAAAGATGCGTATATATGTATATAATCTGGTACGTTAAGAGATGCAAAATCAGTGAATATTATTTAGTCAACGTACAGTATTACTAGAGGGGATGGTGGCCGAATGGTTGACATTTCGATCGATCTGAGTTATTATCCAAAAGCTGTGAGCATAATATCATCGTAGCAAAAGCTACAAGACAAAGAATATATCGAAAATCTTACAAATATTGGCTTTCAGTTATACGTACTTAATTTGCATAAATTTAGATAACAATAATTCGCATTAGCATGCTACATATAATAACGCAAGTAATTTAATGGAACCACACTACATATATGCATGCATGGTACGTATAATCATGAAATTTGTGACGGTTTTAATTAGGTGACGATTTATGAGAAAACTCGAAGGTGGTTAGGATAGACTCTTGGGTATTTGAAGGGCCATTTGATTATTCATTTTCTCTATAATTGAAGTAATGATACGGGTGTAGACTTTATTCTTATCATGCATATATCTTTTGCTATTTTCCTTCGATCCTTTTTTTATTGATCGAATGGTCGTCGCCCTTTCTATCGTATTTTCGAGTGAATAAAATAACATTTATATAAAGGAATGTATTATTAGAGTATCCTAGTGGTTTTTATTATTAATGATGGTGATAGATGATAGATGAAAAGTAATAGGTAGTAATATTAAGGGAAAATCACCAAAATGACCAAAGTTGACCAAGAAAATTCAAAAATGACCACCCAGATTTATCCTAACTCAAATGACCCACCCAATAGAAACCAGCCATTTGTCATCTTGTCACCAATCACAATCTGACATGTGTCCTTAACCTGGCAAGTAGGCTAAAGGTGGAACCCACTCTCATCCAATAATCGTTCGACACGTGGACAAAAAGTCAGAATATTAGGCTTGGAACCAGCTTTGTAACCGGACCTCTATAAACCTGCCACGTGTCCTCCAAGTATCCTTGGCTTGAGCCACCACAAGTTTTTTTGGAGCCATGGCTTCCCACGAGTCTATTATGGAGCCGAACAAGTTGCTCAATTTTTTATTATATATTTTTGATACATGTTAACATTTGATTGGTTAGTGAGAATTTCTTTTTATGATACTAAAAATCTAACATAAATTTTTTTAATAAAATATAAAAAATAAAAAATTCCTTATTTTTTTTTCTCTATTTGTGGTGTATACTCTTGATATATTTTTGTATCCATTTTCGTTTCTTTATATTTTTAAGCTATTTCAATTACATGATAAATAGGACACAAATTTGTAACAAAGAAAATCATAATGCACTAAAAGACGACTTGATTGATCATATATAAGAACAATTTTCTATTGATAAATAATATGTCGTTTGTTCTTGAGTATGATAAATGTAAAATGATTTTATTACTTTTACAAAAAACTTAGGTGAAAATTCAAATTTTAAATCAGTTGTAGTTACCAACCCCCCCTACCTCTCCCCTACCTTTAAATTAAATAATGTTTTATAGTTTGCTACAGTGTAGTTACCAACCCCCCCTACCTCTCCCCTACCTTTAAATTAAATGTTTCAGAGCAACCCATCTAGAATAACTGCAATTACAGACCAACCCTTCAACTTTTAATCATTTTTTTTTTGATATCTTTACATTTTAAAAGTATTATAAAATATTATCAATTTATGAATTAGATAAAACCATTTCATGAAAGAAGGTTAAATTAATAAGAACAACTATACATATAAAAGTTATTTTTTTATTATAAGAAATTATTTAAAATAAGCTATTTTCTTAGTATCTTCATTTTAATATGATCATATTGTGAGTCTAGAATGCATACCATTTTGGTTATTATAATCGACCCTTATGACCCATGTTAACCAACCCTTTTAACCCGTTTTAATATACATTTTTTACTCGTTTAACCCATATTATATACGGGATAGTTTTTTGCCCCCGCTAAACAAAATTCCAGGATCCGTCAGTGCCTAAATGACTGCCTTCGTAATATGAAAACTAATAATTTGTGCAAGTCTAAAATATATAAGTTACAATGGATATAAGTTTAAAATAAATAAGGTTACTTAACGTAACTAATTAACCTTGCAATCATGACAAAATTGTATTACGTCAACCAAGATACATAATTAATTTCATAATATATAAAATTTATTTCCCAAAGTAATACATAAAAAAGAAAAACCAACTCACAATCAATAAAAATTTAAGATTTTTAACTTCAAGCTTCAATATATTGACATCATCTTCGTAGTTTCGCAGTATTTCAAGAGCTCTTTCAGATACCGGAGGATCAGCCCAACTGACAAATCCACAGTTTGAACCCTAAAAATATAAAGACAAAATAGGTGAAGAATTATATTTTTTTCTTCTTAACAAATGATGAAAACTAAGATACACTTACGGGTCTAGCACAACAATGAAAACGACGTCCTGGATTCGCAGTGGTGGAAGATATACGTATGGCCGTTGCAAACCCACAGTTTTTACAGATCACCATTTTCGTTTACTCTTGACGAAAATGGAGATAGATATTTGCAGATGAGGTAAAGGGGAGTAGGAGGGTACATATGTCTAAAGGGGGGATGAGGTAAAGGGGAGTAGGAGGGGACAAGGAGTAAGTATACTGTTTCTATAAGCCATATAAGCCATGGCTCCAAAAAAACTTGTGGTGGCTCAAGCCAAGGATACTTGGAGGACACGTGGCAGGTTTATAGAGGTCCGGTTACAAAGCTGGTTCCAAGCCTAATATTCTGACTTTTTGTCCACGTGTCGAACGATTATTGGATGAGAGTGGGTTCCACCTTTAGCCTACTTGCCAGGTTAAGGACACATGTCAGATTGTGATTGGTGACAAGATGACAAGTGGCTGGTTTCTATTGGGTGGGTCATTTGAGTTAGGATAAATCTGGGTGGTCATTTTTGAATTTTCTTGGTCAACTTTGGTCATTTTGGTGATTTTCCCTAATATTAATACTTATAAAGGTTTAACAATAATGATATAACATGTAATAATTTTTTTATTTTTTAAATCACGAATCTTACTCTACTCCTCTTCATTTCACGTCTAGTGTGACTTGAACCCAAGATATTTAGGATGAGGGCCATATACATTTTTCATTAGGCTAAGCTAGTCGTTGTAAAATGAAAATTTTCCAATTGACCTCTAATCTATATCTAAATCCGGGTAAAGTTCAAATACAAACCATTTTTATTGTACAAACTTAAAAACTAATGTATAAACCATTATATTTCAATTGAATGAAGGTTATTTAGGTAATTTTTGTGCTTCTTTATTTTTTTCTTCATGTCTATACACATGATGGCAACCTAACGACATAAAAAAAACAAAAAAAACTAAACAAAAATCGTTTTTTTCTGACCGACTATGTTGTATGTATGCAACATATGAAACATACCATGTTGCATATATGCAACATGGGACCATGTTGAATATATGAAACATATGAAACATACTAACATAGTCGGACAAGCAAAAAAAAAAAAAACTTTTCTTTAAGTCATTAAATGGATATGGGTGGATATACGTGAAATTAAATTAAAAAATATCAAATTACCTAAAAAAAACTTCATTTGATATAGTTTTCTTTTGATTCTTACAAGTTTGTACGATAGAAAATGGTTTGTACATGAACTTTACCCTTCTAAATCCACCTAATATGTTCAGGATTTGAACTCTCAACATCTAATTATAAGGGTGGAGCAATAATTACACACCAAGATACCATATATAAAGAATAAACTCTAATGATTAATAATGTTCCATCTAAAAACCACTCACAATGATGAAAGAGTGAAATCAGAGTTGTTTTTGAATTGATATTGTGCGATTACATCAGTCAAAACTTCGATGTCAATGTTCTGGTTTGTTAAGACGTTGTTGTAAATCTTGTTGAATGTTGATATTTAGCCTCATAACTTCTCATTTGAATGCCATCATATTAATGCCACAATATTGTTTACGTCTCAACACATTGTGAAAATCTAAGCTAATGTGGTTCCAATAAAAAATTATTGAAGATGCGAGTTACCTAATAAAATATATAATATAAGTCCTTGGATGCGTCGTTTCATGCTCGAGCCAATGCAAGTTCTTTGGTCTGAGTTCATCGTGGATTGAAAGGGTGATTCTTGTTTGTGAAATGATAGAATTTTTTAGTTAAGTAAGAGAGCATAATAGTAAAGATTGAAATTCTTGTGGTATAAAATTGTAAGAATATGTAATACCTTAGCAAACCTCACATTCATCATGAACAAGAGATATTCTTGCTTCATAAGTAATTATCATACAATCATATTTCTTAAATTTATCCTCAATGTACATTTCATATATTTTGCTAATCTTTTGGTAGTAAATTTTCCAATTATGCATCAGTTGAATGTTTTGTTGCAAGCATTTAACTTATCTGTTTAGAACTTTGACAAAATATATATGGAGAAAGATTTAGAATTTTGACAAATTATAGAGAAAGATTCTTCCTTTTAATTGAGTTACATTTTTATTTTTATTTGTTCACACCATTTCTATTTCTACTTTTAGTGATAGGTGTCTAATGTTATATTCTAATATAAAAAAGAAAAAAAGGAAAAAAGAAAAAAAGGAAAACAAAAAAATAATCTTCCAAAGATTCTAACTTGGCCTGGAACCTTGGGTGAAGAACCAAACACCAAACCAGCTGAGCTGGTAAGCGGTTTTGAATTATAACTGAACAACAACTATAAAATATAAATTGTTTTGGCATTTTGGTAAATAACCTTACAAGTTGTCGTTTGTTATATATACTAGGGTGCTGGATGCGTGTAATGCACGCGATTGTTGCGAAAAAATGCACCTACTGTATTTAGATATAATCTGCATGTTTGACTTTCTGAAAGTCAAACTGCTATGTTTAACCTTTTGAAAGTCAAACTACACATACCAAACTTATTTTTTTGTTACTTTTGTTAAGTCACAACTTCAGACCCTTCTACCAACTGAAATCTACCATAGCATTAGTATTAGATGCAAGTTAACCTTTGGATCATCAAATCAATCCTTACACCTAGTTTTTTTTTTTAACAAAAATGGATATAATTTTTATTGACCCATTTACTCCCACCATTTGAATCAACATCACATATTTACTAGATGGAGGTACAGTGTTAGTTTTAACTTGTCTGTTTGACTTTATGAAAGTTAAACTGATAATGTTTGACTTTTTGGAAGTCAAACTGCACATTACCCTATTTTTGTTACCATTCGTTGCAACTGAACCCTTTGATCATCAAATCAATCCTTACACCCAATTTTTTGAACAACAAACGAATATGATTTCTGTTGACCCATTTATTTCCACCATTTGAATCAACATCACATATTACTTCCACTATATGGTTGGCTATAAGGCCCAAAAGGGTTCCAGGTAAATAGAAATTGAAGCAATTATCTAGCTGATTGATGTCTGACCCTGTGAAAGTCAAACTGTCCTCATATTTCACAGGGACCACTAGATTATAGTCTAATATATCAATTAAAGCATACTTATATTGCCTAATAACACTATAATGTAGGTTGACTTGCTGTTTAGAATGAAACATGAGTTTGAAGGAACATGTGATCGATATATTTAACAACTTTTATTTAATTGGGATTTAAAACATACGAATATTGTAAGTTTTTGGACTTGATTTTTTGGGTTTGAAAAATCAGAGATGGGCCGACTCAGTATACCAAAAATTTAAATTAGAAAAGAAGATGGGGCCAGTAAGTATATAATTTTTTTCGGACTGAACATCTATAATTCTACACTTCTGAGCGAAAGACGGTTGGGGCCCGGGCCCGGGCTAGCCCATGCTATCCTTCGCCCTTGCATGTTTGCGGGAGTGTTTTATGTTTCTCCGGAAGTGGGTTATGAACGTAAAGAGAGGGCGGGCGGTGGTTGTTCCGATGATGGCAATGAAGCGACGTTGGTGGTTGTTGATCTGTAACCAACGGGGTGGGGGTGGTTGTTCCAACGACTATTTATGTTAATAATAAATATGTAACATGTTTATGTATATTACACATGTGGTCTCTGTATTTACATAATTAGGCTCTGATGTGTAAATGACTAATATGTCCGTAGAGTTAACAAAAAGAATTAACCCTGTTAGTCTTAGATGTTGATCGAATCCTGAATCGTTAGATATATATAAACAGATAATAACTATGTAAAGGTAACCTGTTGTCATCTGGTTGAGATCAGCGGCAGTAAGGTTGTCCATCCTGTTAGTAGCCTTGGTTCCCCTTTAGGGTGTATGCTAATGATGGATGATTCGTGAGGGTTCACGAATTAGAGAGAGAGCCGAGAGAGAGCCGAGAGAGAGAGAGATATCGAATATATGTGTAGGTGATTAGCCTCCTCTCTCTAATAGATGCTCTATATATATACACCCAAGGGGAAACCCTAGTCTATCTAATAAGGGCAATTATGTCCATCAAATAATGCCAGATAGGGTTAAATCGGCAATTGATTATTTAAGATAAATGATTAAAGGGACATAATATATATTTATATTATATACATATATATATCCGAAATACATATATATATATTTAGTAAATATATGTCTAACATTCTCCCACTTGGCCGAATGATAATTTATAATGAGGTATTAGCTAAGTCTGATCGGAATTTAATACTCATTTCAATTTTAAACCAAAATTGCAGCAGAAAAATACAGTCATAGAGTTGATTATCCTACTCAAGACCCCAATTAATCATACTACAACCCCAAATTTAAAATTCAACATAAATTCAGTAATCATTCACAAAAGTAAGCCCTTAACGTTGATTTATAATAAACTCTCTATATGTCAATAATGCATGCATAACATATTTAGAGACAAAATCAAACGGAAGAGGAAATTAAATTAAAATAAGAAGTATGATATGCTAGTTAAGGTCTTTAGTAAAGCCCTTTCTCGAAACAAGTTCTTCGAATACTTTAGTTGTGAGACCCTTAGTCATCGGATCCGCAAGCATATCCTTAGTACTTATATACTCAATACAAAGAATATTTTCCTCAACTCGTTGACGAACGAACAAATACTTTGTATCGAGATATAGTCCAGCACCAGTCGAACTGTTACTGTTCGAGAAAGTAACCGCAGCTGAATTATCACAATAAAGCTTCAATGGTCTAGAAATGAAATTAACAATTTTGAGTCCAATGATCAGATTTCTAAGCAATATTCCATGACAGGTTGCGTAGTAAACAGCAATGTACTCTGCCATCATAGTGGATGTTGAAGTCAGCTGTTGTTTATGACTCTTCCACGAAATGGGCCCGCCTGCTAACATAAAGATGTATCCCGAAGTGGATTTCTTATCATCTTTGCATTTAGCAAAATCTGAATCAGAATATCCGACTAATTCCAGATTATCACTTTTTCTATAGGTCAGTTTATAGTCTCTCGTCCCATTCAGATATCTAAGGACCTTCTTAGCTGCTGTCCAGTGATCATGGCCAGGATTAGTTTGATAACGGCCTAACATGCCAGCAATATAAGTGATGTCTGGACGAGTACAGACTTGAGCATACATGATGCTACCAACTACAGACGCATAAGGTATCATTCTCATTTGCTCCTTTTCTTCATCTGTTTTCGGACATTGGAAAGTGCCGAAAACATCTCCTTTAACTACAGGAGCTTTAGAGGGGTTACTATGTTGCATGTTATATCGAGCAAGGACGCGCTCAATATAGGCCTTTTGGGATAAGCCTAAGATCCCTTTGGCTCTATCTCGGTGCATTTCGATGCCTATAACGTAAGAAGCCTCTCCGAGATCTTTCATGTCGAAGTTGAGCGAAAGTAATCGCTTTGACTCATGCAACATGTCTAAACTATTACTTGCCAAGAGAATGTCATCTACGTATAGGACAAGTATAGTAAAGTTGCTCCCACTCATCTTAAGAATGGTGCATTGGTCCACTTGATTCTTCAGTTGACCTTGTTTCTTCATGACTTCATCAAACTTTAGATACCACTGACGCGATGCTTGTTTTAACCCGTATATCGATTTCTTAAGCTTGCAGACTAAATGTTCTTGACCTTCTGGTTTAAACCCATCAGGCTGCGTCATGAACACTTCTTCATACAAGTCACCGTTCAAGAAAGCAGTTTTAATGTCCATTTGATGTAGCTCTAAATCGAAATGAGCTACTAGGGCCGCAAAGATCCTTAAGGAATCCTTTCAAGAGACAGGAGAAAAGGTATCTTGATAATCAATTTCCTCTTTCTGAGCGTAGCCTTTTGCAACCAATCTCGCTTTGTAGCGTTCAATGTTTCCTTGAGGATCTAGTTTAGTTTTGAAGACCCATTTACATCCTACGGGTTTTGCACCGTTGGGTAATTCAACTAAATCCCAAACGTCATTTTTCTTCATGGAGTCAAGCTCGTCAAGCATAGCTTTATTCCATTCAGAAGACTGATCACTGTTCATGGCTTCTTTATAAGAGGTGGGATCGATGAACTTTCCACCATCCGTTTCAATTTCAGCCAGATATGTTTAATAGTCATCAAAGTTAGTAGGCTTTCTCACTCTAAATGACCTCCTGGGAACAACGGGTTCAGCATTGATTTGTGGTTGTTCGTTTGAAGTGTCTACATTTTCTGGTGAGGGAGGTTGTGTGAAAGGTTGTGTGGGTGCAGTGTCGGCAACGGAAGTGTGTACAAGAGGAGTAATCGGAGTGATGGTAAGCGACGAAGAGTCCCTCCCCCCACGTCTTGTACTTCTCGCAAATCATCTGGAGAATTTTCACTGCTCCCACTATTGTTATGATCTTCAAGGAACACGACATTCTTTGTTTCTACTATACGAGTGACATGGGAATGACAATAAAACCGATAACCCTTTGAATGTTTGGGGTTTCCAATGAAGTTACAGGTTACGGTTTTCATATCAAGTTTCTTTAAGAAGGGATTATAGAGTTTTGCCTTGGCAAGACAACCCCATACTTTCATATATTTTAGACTCGGTTTCTCTCCTGTCTAAAGTTCGTAAGGAGTTTTAGGGACAGATTTCGAGGGAACTCTATTGAGTATATGAACGGCTGCTTTCAAGGCCTCGGTCCAGAGGAATAGAGGTAATCCTGAGTTGGCTAACATACTTCGTACCATGTTGATGTTAGTCCAATGTGTCGTCATTATTGTGCTTAATTTGTTATATTTATTTATAATAATGGTTGGATTACGTTGCATTTTCACGGGTTTTATGTTTTGATGTGCCAGAGCTTAAAGAGCTAAAGTCTGGGTTTTTATGAAGAACTGGAAGCTGACTGGTACAGGGATCGAGAACCGAGCGGGAACGAGTGAAGACTTAGAAGATATTGAAAAAAAGTTCCTGAGATCCAGATCTGGGCGGTACGCCCAGAAGAGAAGAAACCAGGGCGGTACGCCCTAAAGTGTAGAAAGCATCCGGAAGGAGAAATCCGGGCGGTACGCCCAGAATCCCACAATTTGGGGCGGTACGCCCCGAATTGGCCGACAGAAGAAAATTAGGGTTTTGTTATTTAAACTTGTTTGTGAAGTTATTAGATATAATCTTTCATCATTGTGCGACCAGAGGCTTAGGGTTTACGACTTTGAGCACCGTTTTGGAGCTTTTTGAGAGATTTCAATCATTCGGTATTTTAATTTAATGCAGTTTTTCATTATGTCTTTGTTTGTTTCATTAGCTATGTCCGGCTAATCACCACTAACCGCTTTTGGTGATTGGTTGGTAAAATCGTTCTATTCTTAATCAATTGCTTAACTAGTTGTTCCGGAATACTTGCTACCGTTGAACACCCGCATGCTAAATTGTTTAATCTAACTAGTAACCTAGGGTTTTAGTGGTCCACTGTTTAATGATCTAGCACTTTCTTGCGGCAGGACTAATCAACCCATTAGAAATTTAGGTTATTAGGTCAAGGAGGCAATTGGGGGGCATGTCTATGTGTCACAGTTAAGTAATTAGGTTTTGCCTAGATCGGTAGCCAACCAGGATCCGAAAGTGGTTAGATTTGTCTCATTTGATAGTCCAATTAAGTTTTTAGGTTAAAGTTAGTTAATTTGTTAGTTAATTCACCCAACAACTCAAAACAGCCAAGTGGCAATCTTAGGTAATTTTAGGTTAATTAGTAATTTCAGTTAATTTAGTAATCAATTAATCAATTTCCACATATTCCCTAGGTTCGATACCTTAACTTCCACTACTACAAAATTAATCTAGGTTGGGGATTTGAAACGGCCTGACAAATCGTTATCACATGTTCATTAATGTCACACCCTGTAAAATTTTGTGTCGGGATGTGAACTAGCGTTATCACAGTCAAGATCAAGAACGTACTCTGGATGATTCAACAACTAGAGCCGTTTGGAATTTGTATATTTGTTTGGAGTAAATTTGGAGTTTTCAAATCATTACGCAGCGGAATTTAAGTAATGAGTTACACGAATTGTTTTAAGTTTACAAAACATTAGTTTTCAAAAGATTTTTAAGACATGACATTGTCAAATGTTATGCCAAGAAAATCTCCAACGGCTATAACCATACTCCAGAATTTATTGAAGGTTCCTAAATGCAACAGGTCATCATGCAGGCCTGAATAGATAACAGCCGTAACGTTAAGCACCTGAGAATTCACATAAGAAAACGGTCAACAAATAATTTTGTTGGTGAGTCACACAGGTTTAAAGTTGCTAGCCTTGAAAAGTATATAAAAGTTGTTATGAAAATTTGTTTATGCTATTCATTGACAAAATCAGGTAAGACTTGTTGAAATGTTACCATATACCCTGAATTCCGAAACTGACTGATTACCCACTCTTGGCATTTTTGTCCAGCGGATACCGCAAAAGCAAGACATAACAATTTGTACTCTTTGACTAATAAAACGAAGTCATGATTGGAGCGACCAAATCAGAGCAGGGGCGTTAACCCAATAGATCTATTCAAACGTTACCGTTTCATATGATAATTAATCGGATTCAGTTAATAGTGGGGTTTGGTTATAACATAAATAAACATGAAATAAAAGATGTGGACGGCCGAAAGGCACATGTAACAGATAGGTTAACAAAGTCTAATTGTCTAGCATAGTAAAAGTAATATGAATTCTCCCCCAAGTAATTGAAACAGTTAAAGAGAAAAGGGGGCCGTGAAAACTCACATGTTTCAGGAATTGCAGTCGGAAATTGTGATCAACGGAAATGCAAGCCTAGATAATTTTAAGACATGCAATAACAATAAGTAATTTGGTTGACAATGATGTCACTCCAATTAGGTAGGTCAAGTCTTGACGTCATGGTAGCCTTAGGGTCCATTGATTTGAAATTGTCAAAGTGAAAATGTCCGTTTATGCATTTATTTGGAAAAATGTAAATTATATATATCTTAATCAAATAAAATATACAAAATTTCCCAAATAATATTTAAAGGTGATAAATATTTATAGAAATAAATATTAAGTCAAAATGAGGGTTTTCATATGAAAATTGGTTATTTTGACTAATTGTTTGAAGACCGGGTGATTTCACGGTAACCACTGATTACACGATATTTATCCGTTTAAGTTAGAAATCAATCAAGTATAATAAAATATGATGATTTTTTGTCCAAAATGAGTAGATGATTATTTTAAGTGTCGGTTTGCATTAGTTGCCGGTTTTGTGTATTTAGTGTCGGTTTTGCTGTTTTGGTTCCGTTTGCCCGTTAAATGACACAGTTAGGTTCCTAAATTCACCATAAGCATTTGTAAACATGTTTTCATTATTAAAATAACCCTATGAGTTCATTTGGACCAGATTTGGGTTTCCTTATAAAAATGGTGTTTCCGGGCCCGTCGGGTGTCGGTTTTAGTCACGGTTTGTGCCCAAATTCAAGTAATTTGTTAGGGGATCTTTTGGCCATGTCCTAAGGTCATTTCAACCATCAAAACTTACTATTTAAAGGCCCTAATTACTTTCTGGTAAAAACGAATTTGTATTTAAATGGATTTTTCTAGTGTTTTTAAATGTACTTTTTGTTCATAATATTCCTTATGGTGATTTTAAGCACAAGTAACCTTCCAAATGTTCAAAGTAACATATTTTGACTATGTTGGGGAGTTAAAAACGTGTCATAGGAATCAAGGGGTCCAAAAGTACAAGATCTACACATAATACATGACATAAACAAAACTAGTTTCTATGTAAAGTTTCTAAACAAAAGCTTGCAATATAGTCTAGCCAAACTAAGTTATGGGCATAATATCACAAGTAAATACTAACATAAGTTTATAGTAACAAGTTGTCATGGTGAAACATACAAGAAAACTAAAACTAGTAAGCTTTTAGAAACAAAACTATGTTTAGGCAACATATGGAGTCAAGACTTGATCATGGAGTGAAGTGAACATGAAATGGTAACAAGAATACTAGTAGTAGTGAGTATTTGAGCTAAGAAAAAGTTAAGTGTGAAACCTCACTAGAAGAAGAAGAGGGCCGAAAATGAGGATGGTGATGATGATCTTTGACTTCCAAAGCTCCTAGCTTCCTTAGAATCACCAAGGAGATGTGAGGTTTAGCTTGGGAATTTTAGTGAGAGAGTAGAGAGAGAGAGGGTGGACGGTTGGGAAAGGGAGAGAGAGTGAGAGGATTTCTCTAAGTGTTTATGTTGCAAATGGGGGCTAGGGTTGAAAGAGATGAATAAATATGAGAGTGTTAAGTGAATGGGGTTGTTTGGTTATTGGTTCAGGTGGTGGCGGTTCAGAAGAACCGAGAGAGGGAGAGAGATCCGAGAGAGGAGAGATGGTGAGAAAGTAAGGGTGTTTGGGTTTTAAAAATGACAATTCTCTTGTGTTTTTATAAAAAGGTTAAGTGTTGGTGTATATGTGCATGCGTGGAACCGAGAAAGAAGAAAGAAGGGGTCGGGTTCGGTTCCTTCTTGGGGCCGGCTCGATGGTGGTGCACAAGAGGAAGGAAACAAGCTAGCTTGGACACTTAATGTGTGTGTATATGTTGGTTCATGGCTGCCACAAAATGGGGGGAAAGAAAAGGATTCAAGGAGGGAAACTAGTGACCTTCGGGTAATAAGCTTGTTAGTTTGTGGGACAAGTTTAACCTACAATTTTTAGGGTGTAAGATTGTGTTGGAGATGACAAGAATAGCATCAAGTGAAGTCAACTATAGTACAACCAAGTAACTAGATCATTTAATTGGAATGGGGATGGTGGTGGTTTCGGTTGGAAGCCGACGAGAGACAAGGGTCACGGGTTCGAACCCGTGGCCGGCTGGGTCGAACCAAACGAAAGGGAGAGGAGGAAGAGAAAGGGTGGCGGGTCGCGAGGGAGAGGGAAAAGAAAGAAAGAAAGAAAATGAGTCGGGTCTCATTTGTTTAAAACATTTATCACGACGATAGAAAATATTAAAACGACTCGATTTGAATTAAAAATACGCGAGGATTAATAACATTGAAAAATTACGTTGCATGTATACATACACTGCATGCATGTAAAAATATATCCGTCGTGAATGTTAACAAAGTTAAATATAATGTTTTGGACGTAATATAAATAAATATTTACGTAAGGAATGGATCATAAGTCTTGATTACGAAGTTGGTGTCTAAACATGTATATATGTCATGTTTGATAATAATGTATTTCGTTTCGTAAATAAATACGTTGGTCTTTTCTCGTGAGGAAATAGTTTTATGTAAATAGTGCAAACGTTAAATGATTAATTAAAATCATATGCATGAAGGTAAATAAAATAAAACGAAATCCCAAGATGATGGGATCATGAGCTATTATTTTATTGCAATAGTGACATAAATAGTTAATGTATCCGGTTGGTCGTCTTTTATCATTAAAATTCCAGAGACCATTCCGTGTAAAGGGTTATCGTGTTCAAGAATCGTCTGTGTACAAGATTAAGGCTACGTCAAGACTACGACTACGTTGCATGTAAAAGGGTAAAGTACAATATTTTTCACATTGCAAATAAATAGATACATAATACAGTTAGCACATAGCTATACATTATCATTTGGGTTGACGGAAACTTACGGGATGTCACAATTAAGGTTCTGTTCCTCCTTTCAGCAACACCATTTTGTTGAGGAGTATTAGGCATGGTATATTGGTTCACGATCCCCTGGCTTTTGCAAAACTCATATAATGGACCAGGGGCCTGACCTAAGTCCGTATGTCTACCATAATACTCACCTCCTCTATCTGACCTAACAACTTTTATTTGAAGACCGCATTGTTTTTCAAAGTGATTCAGATTTTTCTTTGATGAGATATAAGTACATATAACGAGAATAATCATCTATGAAAGTGATAAAAGAGTTATATCCTGTAATTCCAGTGGTAGTGTAGGGGCCACTAATGTCAGTATGAATAATTTCTAATAATTTTGAACTCCTAGTGGTGCCCTTCTTATTGGTCGATGTCATTTTCCCTTTAATGCATTCGACACATGTTCCAAAATCATTGAAGTTAAGAGATGGTAAAATTTCATCTTTCACGAGTCTTGATAAATGATCACGTGAGATATGGCCTAAACGTTGATGCCATAACATAGATGAAGTTTCTAAGTCTCTTTTGGGTTTTCTCTTTGTTGATTTTTCATTAACATTATATGACAGCAAAGAATTAGAGAAAGCATCATCTAGTTCTAATCTATAAAGGCCACCATCCAGATAACCAAAACCAAATACTTGAGAATTAAAATAGATAGTAAGTTTGCCATGACCATGAGAAACATCAAAACCGTCCATGTCTAACTTTGGTCCTTGATACAAGATTCCGAGTAATCTCAGGAATATATAAGCTATCATAAAGTTTAATACATAAACTAGTTTTCATTATTAAATTTAAGGTTCCCACGGCTTTAACGGCTAAATCCTTTCCATTCCCAAGCTTAAGCATTCTTTGGTTTCTTTCCAGCATCTGGATTGAATGGAAGCCCTGAGTAGAATTGGTTACATGAACCATAGAACCAGAGTCAAACCACCATGAATTAGTTGGATCATTTAAATTAAAGGACTCAGTTATCATATTTAGATGATTACCTTTCTTAGCCAGCCACTCCTTAAAACCCTTGCAGTTCTTTTGTTTATGTCCAAGCTTGCGACAGAACTTGCAGTAAGGTTTGTTCTTGGAGATGTTAGAGCCGGATGATGTACCTTCATCCTTCTTCTGAACCTTAGGATACTCCCTTTGCGGAAACTTGCCCTTCCTCTTGTTGTTGGAGTTGGCAGTCACGAGGTAAGCAACTTCTGGTTTGTCAAGCTTCTGACGTTCTTCCTCTTGCACGCACATCTCAATCAGCTCGCTCATTTTCCATTTGTCCTTCTGAGCATTGTAGTTGACTTTGAAGGTTTCGAAAGACGCAGGAAGAGAGGTCATAATGAAGTGAACCAGAAACGTCTCGCCAATCGGCATGTCTAAAGCCTTAAGTTTGTTGGCGATGTCGTTCATCATCATCAGGTCCTTACGAATACTGCCCTTTCCATCATACTTAGTAGTCAGCAATTTGAGAATAAGGTTGCCAGAATGCACTTTTGAGGTTTCTTTGTAGTACTCCTCCACGGACTCTAGGTAAGTTTTGGCATTGTCAGAATCTGGTATGGCCCCCCCCCCCTAATGGCAATGTCAATGGACTTCTTCATGATCAAAAAGGCACATCTTGTTGCACTTGACCCATTTCTCATGTGCAGTCTTCTCTTCAGTAGTGCTCGAACTAGTGAGGGTGGCAGGAGCATCGGTGAGGAGTGCATGATCAAAGCCTAATATGCCAAGAACCAAATTCACAGAATCCTTCCAAGCAGCAAAATTTGTGCCAGTAAAGGTTTCAACTCCGAAAGTTGAGGCTTAGAGTGGACGAGAAAAGAAGAATAGTAAGATACTTAGTAAAGGATGTTATAGTTATTTACTGGATATTAATAATAGTAATAATATAACATTAATAATAACAATATTATTTAGCAGGCATAGATAAGGACCATAGTTATGAAGCAATAAAGTTGTGATAATAGTATATTACAATCACCAAAAATTAATAGACAAAATTAAGGTTCTACTTAAATGAGTCAGCTTTCGCTTTGGTTATTTTCCTATCACCTAAGTATTATGAACAAAATAAGAGGTATGTGCATAAAGTAATGCATAACATCAGCTTTGGCCAGAAATGATGCATCTAAGCTTTATGTACAAATTAGTTTCACTAAATACAAGCATAACTCATCAGCTTTGGCCAGAAGAGAAACACTCGTATAAGTGAGGTGAATGCTTAATTTTAGTTGATAATCATTGTATAAACAACGAATCAGCTTTGGCCAGAATCGAAGTTTTAAAATGTTATCAAGTTAAGTGAATAATTTAGTTTAATTCAAATAACTTAACTAGTATTAGGTATAATGATGACATTTATTAATGTAGCAAATCAGCTTTGGCCAGAATTACTACTTGTCAACAACTAATAAAAGTTAAGGAACTAAACTAATTTATTATACAAGTTTTGTAAAACATAAAAATATAAGGTTTTAAACAAAACAAAATTTTAATATAAAGCCCTAAATTTAGCAGAAAAACCCCGAATTTTTTTTTCTGAGGGTATCCGATCGAAAAGGGTGATAACGGTTTGTCAGGCCGTTTCAAATCCCCAACTTAAATTGATTTTGTAGTAGTGGAAGTTAGGGTTATCGAACCAAGGGAATATATGGAAATTGATTAATTGATTGATTACCTTATTAACTAAATTACCAATTAACCTAAAATTATACTAAATTGCCACTTGGCTGTTTTGAGTGTTGGGGTGATTTAACTAAAATTAACTAACTTGCACTAGGAATTACTTAACTATCAATTAAACGAAGCTAACCACTTTTGGATCCTGGTTGGCTACCGATCTAGGCAAAACCTAATTACTTAACTGTGACACATAGACATGCCCCCCAATTGCCTCCTTGACCTAATAACCTAAGTTCCTAATGGGCTGATTAGTCCTGCCGCAAGAAAGTGCTAGATCATTAAACAGTGGACCACTAAAACCCTAGGTTACTAGTTAGATTAAACAATTTAGCATGCGGGTGTTCAACGGTAGCAAGTATTCCGGAACAACTAGTTAAGCAATTGATTAAGAAGAGAACGATTTTACCAACCAATCACCAAAAGCAGTTAGTGGTGATTAGCCGGACATGGCTAATGAAGCAAACATGATTACAATTAAAGATTGCATAAGAAACGTTACCGGATGATTACAACCTTCAAAGAATCTCTAAAAAAGTCTCCAAATTCGTAATTCTCACCCCAAAAACGGCTGGGAGTGATTAGGGTTCGAAATAGGTCCTAAACATCCTTTAAATAGGTTTAGAAAATAAAAATAATAAAAATCTGCCGACTTAATCCATAGGCGTACCGCCCACAATTGTCTTGGACTGGGCGTACCGCCCTTGTCATAGAATCCAACTTTCAAAATTCGATTTCTTCTCTGACACATGCACATGAATTCCTTTCTGATCACGCTATGGGAATATAATTTATTTAATCTCACGTGAGTCCATTCCCAAATAACAAATCAACTTCAATCTCCAATTTAATTTACTCCACGTATTCATTTATTTGCTGATCCATCCAAATCCACAACTACCTGCATGAATAAGAAATATATCATCCTTAAATTATTAATTGATTCTAAAAATAACTAATTCATACTAGTTTATTAAAAATTGAATATAACGCTCGATTTATTCGTTGACTCAAATTCTACTTAATCACATAATTCAAGCTTATTCTCATTTACCTTCTCAACACACTAACCATAAAAACTAACTAAAATAATATACTTTATACACAATTTGGTGTGTATGGGGAGTGAATAATATAAAATAAAGTGTACATTTCAACCTCTCATCACATCCCCACACTTATCTTTTTTCGTCTCGGAAAAACTGCCATGGAATCATAATCAAGAATCAATCTCAAAATCATTTGACTTTTTACTTATCAACCTTTTCCATTCCACATTCCAAAATGTAATTATATATACTAATTGCAATTATCGATATTTCGGTCCGACTAAACCCAACCACTGACCTTTGAGCCCCCAAAGTGTTTATATAAATTTACCAATCAGAGTTATCAACCTACCAATGTGCCCCACATTCAGAAAATTCTAGCTCAATCTAATCCCGACTCATATTTGGTCAAAGCAAAGGGTAATAAAGATGTATTATTTATATTTTCCCCATCCTAGTTAAACTAGATACTTATATATCCAAGAATAATGGATTTAGATGGATCAATGAAGTTGCTGAGCATTTTTTTTTTCTACTATTGCTTTCTATTTTTTCATTTTCTTTTCTTTTTTCTCTTTTTTTTTCTGATTATAGTTGGTTAATTTTAACTATACTTACCAACGGACATCATCAGAGGCATTCTTTCACAAGGTCTTACCCCCGAAATCATACGTGAGTGTTTTGCCCGCGAGATCCGGAACATCATTAGAGGCATTCTTTCACAAGGTCTTACCCCCGAAATCATACGTGAGTATTCTGTCCCTTCACTCTAATTCATTAACCAATTATTACCTAATATGCTCAAAAGATGGAAAAATGGGGCGCCGTTATACATATATATATATTTAGTTAATATATGTCTAACATTAGAAACTCAGTTGACGATAGAGGCTAAATCTTAGATGAGATTTGATAATAATAATCTAAAAAATAAACTCAAATAGTCACGGGCGCAAATAGTAATAGCTCAAGCCAATTTTACACAAATTGCACTATTTTATACACAAATCAACCGGATTGCAGGATGTTAATTTTATACTTTTATGTCATAATTGTCTCTTATTTTTTTCTTCTAAAAGAAGGGTAATTATTGAATACCTAAATGGTTTTGGATTTGTTGAATTCGCTCATCTTGTTTGGTAAGATGTTATATTTGTTTGGGATGTCCATGTATGATAAGGAATAAAAGATTCACATTAAGTGTTCTATGAAAGTCTTAAGTTGTATAAGGTTAGATTGTGACAGATTATGAGCACATCTATGTAATATGGCTAAGCATATTGAAAGAGAATTTGTAAAAATAAGTAATAACAATCCCAACAAAGTAATTTTCCATCTGGGTCAAAACTCATAGGGTTAGGTTGACTAACTAGATGCACGAATTTACTCGACTCATGCCCCTGTGGAACTTATTCCTGCTCCTCATGTACTCCTGGCTCAAAATTAGTCAACATTGGTTGAAATATGGTCTATAAGATGTGATATGTAAAAACAACCGTAGGGATGAAGAAATTATAAATGGTCTACTTGATAAAAATGTTGATATGTAAAACACATTAGAAAGAAGCAGCTTCTGATTCTGTTCATAGAGCAACTCTTTGCGTACAAGTTACATTGCTAATTGCTTTGAAATCTAGTAAACTTAATTGACAAATACACAAATATAAGAGACAGCCAACATGGTACTCAAATCTTTCTGCAGCAAAAAAGATGAATAACTTATTTCCCTTTTGGACTTGATCATGGATGTGCCTAAAGCCACTTAAATAGGGCGTTTCCAAAAACTACAAGGATTTACACATTCACTCAATGACTATTTCTGATAACCCTCCTTCTCCATTGAACCCAACTCCAAAGTGTTGGTGTCCACAACATTCCTTTCTAAAGCTTTTGCAACATCCATTTACATGCCTCTTCTCCAGCTCATGATTCTGGCAACAATGTCTTACCATTTTCCCCAATTCCTCTTCAGTTATGTACTCTTTCACATGATGATGATCATGGCTCGAACCGCTTTGCGTTTCATGACTAGAATGGCTTTTCTTGTGGGTTATTTGATCATGAAAGCAGTTACTTTTCTTCATAACTACAACCTCACAGCTTCGAGTCCGTCTAATCTGTGATTCAACATCTGAATCTTTGTGTGATTCATCAGTAGCATGACCACAGCAGCCATGTTCATTTTCTGTTATTTGTACAAGGTGCACTTCTTCTCGCACTTTTTCGTCACCACAAGAATCATCATGACCACAGCAGCCATGGTTTTCGTGTCCTTGCACTTCATGCTTGGTTTCATGGACCTCATCATCATTATGAGCACAACAACTATGTTTGCTTTCTTTTTCTTGTATAAAGTGTTTTATAACATGCATATCTTCATCATTATGTCCATGGTGCTTCACTTCATGGACATGATCATCATGAGCACAACAACTACGTTTATCTTCCGTTTCTTGTACCGAGTTCCTAAGCTCATGTAACTTATCAGCATGCCCACAACAACTACGTTTATCTTCCGTTTCTTGTACCGAGTTCCTAAGCTCGTGTACCTTAGCATCATGCCCACAGCAACCATGTTTATCTTCTGTTTCATGTACTACTTTATCATCATGCCCACAACAACCTTTCTTTTTTCCGCAGTTTGTAGGCTCGTGCTTATCAGATGAGCGTTTGACATGCTTGTGAGATGAATGGCAATGTTTGTGATCATGAGAAGAACCCGAATGTTTCTTGGAGGTTTTTGTAACTGTTGTAGCTCTTAACAAAAGCATGCTGTTAAGAATCACTATTAAACACGTCCCAACATCGGCTAAAACCGCTGCCCAAACTAGTGGATGGCCTGCGATAGCCAATGCGATTATAGCAGCCTTGGTGATAACAGCCAGAAAAATATTTTCAAATATTTTTCTTCGTGTTTTTCTCGCGAGTCTCACTGCTATTGGTATTTTCCGGATATCATTCGACATTAATATCACCTGCCCGGTTTCGGTTGCAAGTGCAGATCCTGATATCCCCATTGAAATCCCGATATCTGCAGTGGCTAAAGCAGGTGCATCATTGATTCCATCTCCGACCATTGCGGTTGGAGATAACTTTTGAAAATCTTTGATGATTCTGGCTTTATCTTGGGGTAAAAGTTCTGCATGCATCACCTCTAATGCACCCCCTAACTGCCAAATCAAAGTTAAGTAGTTAAGATAAGCACAAAATCCTGAAGTTTGAACACTTATAGTTGGGATTTCAGTTATTTTTACCTGATTTTGTGCATGATTGGCTGCAGCTTGACAGTCTCCTGTAAGCATAGCTGTTTTAATACCCATTGATTTGAGTTCTTTGAGTGCTTCTTTTGCACCCGTTCGACATGCATCCGAGAGATTAAAGACTCCAGCTAGTGAAGACCCTATAAATATGTACCCAGTTGACTTCCCTTCCATGTTTTCACTTCCACTATGCAAAACTAGATTATCTATGAAACAAATACAGATTAATAAGTTGTGAATGTATATAAATAGAAGGGATGATTGCATACAAAGATAACTAACTTTTGTCGATTTCTATTTCAGGTAACTTACTTCGTTTTTAGCCCATAAAAACTTTCCAAAATGGTGTAATTATCAACCTTTGACAGCAAATCAACAAATTTTTTCATCTACACATCATGTAACATTTACATCTTCCTTAGGTTGAACTATTTTAATGTTTGAGCTCTTCTATTGAAATTTATGGAAGCTGAAAGGATTTTTTTGGGAAAATGGTTATGCAAAGCAGAAACTTGGCCATGTTTTGTAAAGGATTTGTACAACTAATCATAATCCTACATAAAACCATATTAAAAAAAACAAACTACAATTTACCTGTAGAGTTACAGCCTGCTCTAATAGCAATCTTCTGGTTCCCAACATAAATGTGTTTTCCTTCAATTTTACCACAAATTCCTTCACCAGGAAAATTTTCAAATTCCTCAACATTGTCTTGTTTTGCTTCCACAGATTTAGATTGTGCGTAATCTATAAGTGTTGCAGCCATGGGATGGCTAGACATACTCTCTACGCTTGAAACCCTTCAAATTCCAACAAAAATAAAACAACCAACAAATAACCAAAAGATTGATCATATGAACTGTGAACATGTTGATGGTATTATATTTACCAGTATAGCAATTTTTCGAGACTGATGTCATCTATGAGTGAACGGAAGTTTGAGACCGAAAATTCTCCTCTAGTGATGGTCCCGGTTTTATCAAAAGCAAATATTTTAACTTTTGAAAGTGTTTCTAGGTGTTCTGCACCTTTGATCAAGAGCCCGGTTGTCGCTGCTTTTGATAATGCACAATATGTAGCAACTGGTGTTGATAGTATGAGTGCACATGGGCATGAACTTACCAAAACTACCAAAGCCAGGTGATACCATTTGTCTAAATTGTGTAGTTTCATAACAGCTGGTATTATAGCCACACAGGCTGCTATAAGAACAACAGCTGCAAATTCACAAAAAAAAAAAAAGTGTTAGGAAGAATGAATGATTTATCATTTTGAAAGTATTTATGTGATTTTGCATATTCAGAATCAGATTTCTAAATTGTTAGCAAGTTTTACCTGGGGTGTAATATTTGGCACATTCATCTATATATCTTTGAGTTTTACATTTATTATTTTGAGCTTGTTCAACAAGCTTTGCCATTCTTGCCACTACACAGTCTTCAGCTAGGACAGTAGTATTAATGCTAATATAACCTGAATAATGATATAGCAAGATCAGATAAAAGGTTAGTAAAGAATTCACATGCTCCCTTTATACTTTGACTTTCTAAGTCAAAAGAACCATTATTAGATTAATAAATTATAATAAATATCTTACAAAATAATAAAAAAGGAGTTCAGAGTTATGGTGTATGGTACAAACTTTAGTGTGGGTACCAATCATTTTCTTTAAATTAGCAAAAAGAGGTATATTAATTTTGGACATGAAAAGTTGATTGTTTGACCTAAAAAGTCAATGCATACCATTTAAGTTTATTGTGCCAGCCCAAACAGTAGAATCTTTTTGTTTTGATACAGGAAATGACTCTCCAGTTAGAGCTTTCTCATCAACTTCACATGTCCCTTGCACAACGGTTCCATCGATCGGGATAACCTCTCCGGCCTTAACTGCAAGCTTTGTGTTGACCTGAACTTCATCAGCGTTGACTTCTTCACCATTGCTGGCTAAAACAGCTTTTTGTGGGGCCATGTTCATTAATGATGACATTACAGCAGTGGCCTACAGAATGATATAATCCAAGATTAGTACTCTTAAAAGTAGTTTGTGCATTCAAGAACAAATTTTATAAAAACTTGTGAACCTTGTGAGATGCCCTTGATTCAAGCCACTCTGCTGTGGTGAATAAGAACACAATTGTTCCTGCTTCCCAGTAATCTTTAAGAAACATCGACCCCGCAACTGCGAATACAATTTGATATTTTAATGTTAAAATATGCATAGTGAGTTCCTCTCTTTTGATCGTCCTTTAAATTTTGTTAATGTCAGGTGTTTTGGAGCAGTCTCTTTATCTCATGGAAAAAAAAAATTTATCCTAATCTCATTTTTCTTAGATTTTATCGTTTGTGTGAGATTTTTATTGGGTGTGTTTGTTTGCTTATTTTTATTGTTTTCAAACTTGTTTTTTTTAACCGGTACATCTTTAACTGTATTACGTTATGAAATAAAGAACGGTTTATATAACATCAGTACTATATATATTATAACTTTTTATACTATCTTTATTGCCCAATTTACGACTTCCTAATAAGGTGTTGTTTTTATTACAAAATGTACAATACATTTATGCTTCTAAGCCTATAGTGCTTGGAGTTTAAAAAAAAAGTTTATTTTAGGTCCTTGAGTTTTGTAATTGAACAAATCGGTCCTTATACTAAGTTAACATTTTGTCCTCTCCTTATTGACTAATGTACAACTTCCTTGTGCTTTTAATACGTTTTCGTTGCATAATGTACAACTCATTTATGCTTCTAAACCTATAGTGTTTGATCTAACTTTAATGTCGTTATGTAATTTTTTTTGTATTTCCGTTCTTTTAAGTTGTGTTGTAACAATGCAACTGATTTATGCACCCGTGTAATCCTCGCGACACGCGGATAGTAAATACCTATGTGTTAAAAGAGTGGTGTTTTATTTTTCTAAAAGTGGTTAAAGAAAACCATTATAAATAAAATATATATATATATATATTTAAGAGTATGATTAGAGAGGACGTGTTAAAGCCTTCTAGATAAAGTGGACATAAGTGTCCTTGAAACTTATCTTTTCATTTTTTTTCTCTTTTCATATCATTCATGTAATAATTTCATTTCTGTAAGGTTGCTGTTAAAACAAACTATGCATCATAAAAGAAGTATAGTGCAAAATATCTCGGTCTTTTTCTATTAATGTTTTCATTTACGTTCCATAAATATTTATTTGTACGCTTAATTTTAAAGAAAGCAAAATAGAAAAGGTTAAAAACACATCTGTTTAAAAGGAAAAAAAATGAGTTTTTTACGATAACCCTTTTGCACTTTATTAAAGTTGGAAGATGTATGTTTTTCAAGATAACCTTTTTTTTAAGTCATCAACTTTTTTTTCTTTGTCTTTATTGTGCAAATGCCTTTAAAGAGGAAGTAAAAGGTTAGTAGGAAGTAAAAGGTTAGTTATCCGGTTCAAAAAAAAAAAAAGGTTAGTTATGGCTACAAGCAATGTTATGAGTGACAAATCTATACGATTGTGCATTAATTTTAGAACCAATAATATGTTTAGAAAATACTTACATGTATAGTTTGCTTTACCAAAAATATAAATTGATAAAAAGTAGTGTATTTCTCTCTCTCCTCCTCATTTATAATTTTATATTTTCTCGCCTAATCTTTTAAAATGTCTAATATAATAATATATACACAAACTAATAGTTATACCTAACAAACACTAATGTTCAAAATTATTTTGGGTGCATATATAATAAACTAATAAAGTATATAAAACAAAAACTAAAGTCGAAAAGTAGAGAACTCATTAATCCTTCTGAGGGATGCCTTACTGGTAAAATGATGTTTCTTTAACCAAAAGATTATGAAATTAAGTTATGTTAGTGCACAGATGTGATGATTTAATTGTTAACAAAACGTATTAATTGTGAATGTAATTTGGAATTGCTTTTTGAACTCTTTTCACTTGAAGAATCCTAATATTTTAAACTTTGAAAAAGTAATTTATTAATATGTCAAAAAAATTTAATAAATATATAGGTTGTATATGGGTTCATTAGTTAAACGTGTTACCCTACCAACCAGTCAATCCATCGTTCGGATGTAATTGACGCCTCTAGTTTTGTATATATAACAAAAAAAAACAATTCTAGATCGAATTAAACTTTTACCTGCAATGAGCATGAGGGTGTTCACGTCGAGTCTGAAATTGCGTAACGACGCAAAAGATTTCAAAACAATGGGAGCAATGCCAACAACTACGGCTCCGACTGCCAGCCATTTGAAGGGCGAAAAAACATAACTCAGAAACGATAATAATAGCAGTACACCGCAAGCCACTGCAAACGGGCTTGGCCATTTGTTTCTGAAGTTTGTTTCTCCTTTAACTCTCACATTTGCTTCTAATCGAGCTTGGTTTAGTACCTTAACTGAAACAAACTTAAAATATCAAATCATAGTGTCTATGCAAAAAGATCATAGCGCGACTTGATTTTGACACGAGGGTTGTAAAAATAAAGGTCTTGTTATTTGACATAAACATGTCGAAGGCTCGAAAACAACCGGACAACTTTTATGTAATTAAAATATTCTCAATCAATACAAAGTGTTTTTGCTTTATATAATCTTGTTATTCTTTTTAATCAGCTTAATATATAGTAGCACTAGCAACTCCTGTAGAAAGATTGATTTAAACAAGATTAAGTATCTCAAGAGAACATGCAAAGTTAAATATTGGCTTGAAAATCCTAAAAAATATAGAATGATAGTAAAATGATTATTCTTTAATGAATAAAAAATAAAAAGATTATAAATTCAATCGTGTTGACTTCAGTGTCTTAGAGTCCATAACCCATACCCAATTGTCCAATTTGACATACTTCAAATAAATTTATATCTTTATGCTATAATCCATGAATGATGTATATATAAATTATATATTAGGAAATAAATTTAATGCACAAGAATCAGAAGAAGTAAATGTTAAAAAAATAAAAATAAATAAAAGAACTCTTTTTGTGTTTAAAAATCACGTGACTATCGGTTGTATCAAGGCATTGTTTGCATGCGTATTGTAAACTTCATATAATATATGTTAACATATTGTTTTTGTTCATATTACAATTATATTTTTAACGACCAACACACCCTAAAATCATCTTTAAAATCCGTCTATTCTTCATTTTTATAATACTTAAACGTGTATAAATTAACATAAAAAACTTGTAACATTAGAACAGAAAAGGCCATAACTACTATTATAATTATAATATCTTTTGATAAGGTATGATATCCATTAAACATGGGATATACATTGCCAGTTTGTCAGTTGCCACTAAGTTGAAACAATTATCCTAGCTTTTTTTTTTCAATTACCTGTATTATAAGTTGAAATCAATTATCCTAGCTTTATTTTTCCAGAATTTACCTGTATTATAATGTATTATAATGAGTTAGAGGTTCATCATAAACTCCTTAAAATGTGTAGATCCATAGATCATCTTTTTTATCATTGGATTTTTTAATCTTATGGTTGTGATTAATCTATTTTCTCTAAAAAAAAATTCTCTCTTTAGAAAATTTCACTTACAATATTAACACATTGCATACTTCAAAAAAAATAATAAGGCTATGTGTAGTTATAACATTCCTCCCTTGGAGGTTATCCGCCATGGCATCATAGTCAGTAGGAGGGGGGGGGTTATATTTACTAGTGTCATTTAATTTTATTAAAAGAAAATAGTCAATCAAAACAAACCTACAAACACATGGACCAATCACAATCAAAAGGAGGGG
>JBCNJP010000006.1:69489478-69512763 GCA_039602395.1 Deinandra increscens subsp. villosa
ATCGTGTTGGAAATTATAAGTGGGTAAGCTTATAATATGCAAGTTGGCATGTTTAGGCTATCCCACATTGATAGAAGGAAGAAACTATGAGTGGGTTTATAAGCCTTGAGTTTTCCATCCACTTCCAAAAGTTGTGGGGGTTTAAGGAAATGGCTAAGCCCACACGCGCGCCGAGGCGAGGCGAGACGCGAGTTCCGCGAATGGGCGCGTTTGAGGCGCACTTTGCACTTCGCACGACGCATCGGTCGAGCTGAGGAGCTTTTGTTTTTGGCTAGGAGGGTCCAGGTTCGGTTGTTTTTGGCTAACTGAAACAGAAAAACCGAAACTCCGAAACTTGGGGAGGAGATAAACGTGATAAACCCACGTTTTTCCACTATCTGCGAGTTGGTTACTCGCAGATTTTTCTCCAAGTTGGTTGATTTTCGCAACTATATATTGAGACCCTCTGCAACCAGATTCAATATACCAAAAATTCGTAGCTTCCTTCTTCCTCTCTCGAAATTCTAGTTTCCAATCACAGCTTTGCGTTGTTATATTCTGGTTTCATTGCTGTTGGAAGCTCAGAATTATTTCTGCATTAAATCCTGGGATTTACGTGAAGCCTTACAGCAATAAAGGACGTAAAATCCTTAAGGACAGGAGCTATTCCGTGCAGCAAATCTCTCATTCATTCAGCGACTTTCAGGTTGGTTTTACAATTTTCAGTATTGTTATTTAAATTTGTTCGATAACGGAACACTCTCATTCTACCTTTCTTACATCGGTTAGATCGCGTAGGATCAAAACTGATTTGACCAACAACTCGGTAATTAATAATCAAATCGTGTTTTATTGTTTTGATTGAAACAATTTTCAACATTCTTAAGGATTTTATTATTTTTGTGATTTAAACTTTCAGAAAAATGGACTCTGAACTACCCACTGCAAACCTGAGATTCATGAATCAAGAATTCGTGAAATTGGACAGATTTGACGGCCAAAACTATACTCGATGGGCCGACAAAGTAAAATTCATGCTCGTTGTGCTGAAACTTTACTATGTCCTTGATCCTGAGTTGGCTCCTATTCCAGAAAACCCAGTCCCTAAAGATGGAAAGGAAGTGGATCAGAAAACAATTACTGATTTGGAAGCGCAAAGACTTAACCGAAAGGAAGCAGAAGATCTTTGCCTTGGCCATATCAAGAATTCTTTGTCTGATCGTCTTTATGACTTGTACGCGCAGGTGAAAAGTCCTAAAGAACTATGGAAGGCCTTGGAACTCAAGTACAAGGCTCATGAGGATGGTACAAACAAATACCTTATAGCCAAGTACTTGGATTTCCAGATGGTTGACGAGAAATCTATTTTGGAGCAAGTGCATGAGCTTCAAGTTCTGGTCAACAAATTGACATCTCTTTCCATTCCTTTGCCTGAAATTTTTCAAGTTGGAGTTATCATTGCAAAGTTGCCACCATCTTGGAAAGACTTTTCCAAGAGAATGATGCATAAATCCGAGGACTACTCCTTGGATGAACTCCTGAAGCACCTCCGAATTGAGGAGGAGACTCGAAACAGGGAAAAACGGGGTAAAGTCGGAACAAGTGTTCATCATTTGGCTGCAGGGAGTTCTGGGGGATCTGGGGGTTCTGGGGGATCTGGTCAAAAAGGGAAATCTGGTCAAAAATGGAAGAAGCCTTTGGGACCTAAAAAGCAAGTGTTTAAGAAACCACAGCAATCCAACAACCAGGCGAAGAAAAGATCTGGTAAATGCCATGTTTGTGGAGAAACAGGGCATTATGCTAGAGAGTGTGATCAAAGAAAATCCGGCCCTCCATCCGCAAATGCTGTTGCGGAAATTACTCATTTGGTGGCCAATGTGGATTTGGGTAACATTCATATGGTTGCCCAACGCAGCACACGCATCTTGGCGTGTAGGGGTTGGTTTTTGGATTCTGGGGCCACCGTTCATGTTAGTGGAAATAGAGGTGCATTTATCACTTACGAACCTGTGCCGGAAGGGACGGAAGTGATATGTGTTGATGGTCACGGCGTGGAGGTTCGTGGTAAAGGAACGGTGCGATTGAACTTTGCAAATGGTCAACCCGTAATTCTTCATGATGTGTTCCATGTTCCTGGAGTCACAAAGGGATTGGTTTCTGCTGACAAGTTTGACCGAAATGGCTTCAAGTTGGTCATCAAAGACTTGAAAGTGATGTTCTCTCGTGGTAGTGTTTATGTGGGTCGTGCGGTGAACAGGGGTGGTATGTATCGCCTCGAACTGGATGAAGATTTTGGTGAAGAACCTTCTGTGAATGGTGGTGTTTCAGTGATAGATATTAGCAGTGACAGCGATGATGAAATTGAAAGTGTTGGTAGTGTTGGTAGTTTTGGTAGTGCTAGCACTAGGGCTAGTCGTGTTTCTGGAAAAAATGTAATCGGTTTTGAATTGAATGCTATTATGTCTTTTGATTATATCGCGTGTTCAATTTCTTTATGGCATAAACGCTTAGCTCATACGAATATTAAAAATATTGAAAAAATGCAAACTAAAGGTTTAATAAAATTGAAAGATAAAGAATTTGAAAAATGCGAAACATGTGTGAAATCAAAATTTGCAAAGAAACCTTTTCCAAGCATTCAAAAACGTAACACTACACTACTAGAACTAATCCACTCAGATATTTGTGAACTGAATGGAATCCTTACCCGCGGTGGTAAAAGATATTTCATCACTTTCTGCGACGACTCGAGCCGATATTTGCATGTTTATTTACTGCACTCAAAAGACGAAGCTTTTGAGGCATTTAAAATATATAAAGCCGAAGTCGAAAAACAACGTGAGAAACACATAAAAATTCTACGCTCGGACAGAGGCGGAGAATATTTTAGCCGAGAGTTTGATACATTCTGCGAAGAGAATGGCATCAAACATGAAAGAACTTCACCATATACTCCCCAACAAAATGGTTTAGCAGAGAGAAAGAACCGAACTTTGGTAGAGATGGTCAATTGTATGTTGAACCAGTCAGGTCAATCCAAAGATTTGTGGGGGGAAGCCTTGTTAACCGCGTGTCATGTTCACAATAGGATCACTAGTCGTGTGATTCCTAAGAGTCCATACGAGTTGTGGAAGGGAAGAAAACCAAACCTAGAATATTTCAGGGTTTGGGGATGTGTTGCTTATTATCGAACACCCGATCCTAAGAGAACAAAACTCGGAGCTCGAGCTATGAAAAGCATATTCATAGGATATGCTCCTAATAGCAAGGCTTACCGACTTTTGGATGACGAATCGGGAATAGTCGTTGAATCCAGAGATGTGGAATTTTTCGAAGACAAGTTTTCTAGTGATGATGAAAACTTAAACCCCACCTTAACTCCTAGTACCTCTCGAGAGATAGTTCGACCCTCAAAGGTTATCGAAGAACCAAGGAGAAGTACTAGAGTTAGAAAAGAAAAGAGTTATGGGGAAGATTTCATTTCTTGTTTGGTTGAAGGAACTCGAAAGAAAGTGACAACAGAACATGTCATTTTCTCCATTAATTTGGATGATGATCCTAAAACCTACAGCGAGGCTATTGCTTCAAGAGATGCTCCTTTATGGAAGGAAGCAATCAATGATGAAATGGAATCAATAATTGGAAATGGAACTTGGGAGTTAGCTGATCTACCCAAGGGAAAGAAACCCATTGGATCTAAATGGATTTTCAAGAAAAAGTATCATCCAGATGGATCCATCTCTGCCTACAAAGCAAGATTAGTTGCTAAGGGATACAGACAGAGAGAAGGAATCGACTACTTTGACACCTATGCACCAGTTGCTAGAATTAGTTCTATTAGAACTCTTATAGCAAGTTCTGCATTGAAAGATTTGTACATTCATCAAATGGATGTGAAGACAGCCTTTCTAAATGGGTATTTAAGTGAGGAGATTTATTTGGAGCAACCAGAAGGGTTTGTGTTACCCGGACAAGAAAACAAAGTGTGTAGACTTATCAAATCTCTATATGGTTTGAAGCAAGCTCCTAAGCAGTGGCATGAGAGATTTGACACCACTGTGACTGCGTTCGGCTTTCGGCACAACAGTGCTGATAGGTGCATTTATACTAAATGCAAATCAGATTATACGGTGATAATCTGCCTTTATGTTGATGATATGTTGATCATCAGTTCTCATCTAGAAGGTATTTCTGAAACTAAGAAATATCTATCCTCAAAATTTAAGATGAAAGATTTGGGAGAAGTGGATACCATTCTTGGCATCAAGGTGAAGAGAACTGACAGTCAGATTTCTCTAAGTCAATCTCATTACATAGAGAAAATTCTGACAAAGTTTCAGCACTTAAACATCAAGGAGTTCAATACCCCTTTCGATCCAAGTGTGAAACTTAAGGTGAACTCTGGGAGAGCTGTGGCTCAACTAGAGTATGCGAGTGCAATAGGTAGCATGATGTATGCTTCACATTGTACTCGGCCTGATATCGCCTTTGCTGTAAGCAAACTGAGTCAGTATACTGCTAACCCGGGCACAGAACACTGGAAGGCAGTAAGTAGAGTACTTGGATACCTGAAACGGACAAGTACTTTCGAACTGACATACACGTCATCTCCCAGAATACTAGAAGGATATTCTGATGCAAGCTGGATTGATCAGACTAATGATTCAAAATCCACAAGTGGGTGGATTTTTACTCTAGCTGGAGGAGCTATTTCTTGGGCTAGCAAGAAACAGACGTGCATTGCACACTCTACAATGGAGGCAGAGTTCATTGCTTTAGCAGCGGCTGGAAGAGAAGCAGAGTGGATTAGAAATCTGCTCACCGACATCCGTGTTTGGGATGATCCTATGTCGTCAATTCCCATGTACTGTGATAGTGAGGCCACACTATCTAAAGTATACAACGCAGTGTATAATGGGAAGTCAAGACACCTAGGTCTGCGACATAATTTCGTGAGACAACAAATTGAAAGTGGTACCATCAAAGTTGTCTATGTCAAGTCGAGTAGGAACTTGGCAGATCCTCTTACCAAACCTCTGACGAGAGATTTGGTTGTTAAAACCACGAGGGTCATGGGTCTAAAACCACAATAGAATCGTTGGTGATGGAGACCCAACTTGAACTTAGTGCTCCTATTTCTCAAGTTTAATGGGTAATAAAGAAGTCATTTAGCGATAGAAGGTACTATCAAATTTGATAGATCCATGAGTGGTAAGATAGTATGTCGTTGCCGAGAACAAGGTTGAGCTTTAGCTCTTAACAAAGTTTTGGAGGCATCTAAGCAACGAGGATGATGTAAAACTTTGCCTATATGATCTAGAGGTGGTGCCGCCTCAAATGAAGATCAGTGGTTTATCTTCTAGAGGGTCATGAAAAGGATTTATAGCGCATGGCCATATTCGCGCTCAGTGAGAACACAAAGTAGATCGTTGATGTGTGGGGGTAAACCGAAGGGGTCAACAGGTTCTTGGTTTAATTCCATTGGACACCGTAGAATCAGTCTCTTCTTGTTTATCAACATAAACAGGGTTTAATCTACGTGACACCCATGTGACATCATCTGTCTAAGTGAAAGGAAACATTCCAACTTGGTGGGGGATTGTTGGAAATTATAAGTGGGTAAGCTTATAATATGCAAGTTGGCATGTTTAGGCTATCCCACATTGATAGAAGGAAGAACTATGAGTGGGTTTATAAGCCTTGAGTTTTCCATCAACTTCCAAAAGTTGTGGGGGTTTAAGGAAATGGCTAAGCCCACACGCGCGCCGAGGCGAGGCGAGACGCGAGTTCCGCGAATGGGCGCGTTTGAGGCGCACTTTGCACTTCGCACGACGCATCGGGAGCTGGGAGCTGAGGCTGTAGGAGCTAGGAGGGTCCAGGTCGGTTGTTTTTGGCTAACTGAAACAGAAAAACCGAAACTCCGAAACTTGGGGAAGAGTTACTCGCACGATTCCATTATCTCCGAGTTGGTTACTCGCAGATTTTTCTCAACTTAGGTGCCATCGAGCTATAGAAGAGCCCTCTGCAACCAGTTCAATATACCAAAAATTCGTAGCTTCCTCTTCTCTCTCGAAATCTAGTTTCCAATCACAGCTTTGCGTTGTTTTTCTGGTTTCATTGCTGTTGGAACTCAGAATATTTCTGCATTAAATCCTGGGATTTACGTGAAGCCTTACAGCAATAAAGGACGTAAAATCCTTAAGGACAGGAGCTATTCCGTGCAGCAAATCTCTCATTCATTCAGCGACTTTCAGGTTGGTTTTACAATTTTCAGTATTGTTATTTAAATTTGTTCGATAACGGAACACTCTCATTCTACCTTTCTTACATCGGTTAGATCACGTAGGATCAAAACTGATTTGACCAACAACTCGGTAAATAATCAAATCGTGTTTTATTGTTTTGATTGAAACAATTTTCAACACATCGCCTATTTATACTATGCGAAAAGGTGCTTGCGGTTATGGCACCCAATCGTTCATATCGTTCTATACTTATGATATACATGTTACATATTGATTTTAATTGAACTTTGGCTAAATCTGAATTGCCGATTTCTATCCGTGTTGATCATTTTGTTACTGCTAGGCAAAAGATAGCACGTTTGGGTCTTCTTAATAGGCAAAATTGTGAATCTGTTGCTGAGGCTAATGTCTCTTTGTATAGTTATGAAGATTTAGGTGATTGTAGAAATGACCTCACAGATAACATCTGATCCAGATACACCAGGAACCATAGAGAATCAAACCACCACTGCAAAACAACTATTCCAAATCTCAGGTATTTCTAGTATCACATCAAAATATAACAACATTCATTCTCACATTAACGTAATAAATACTTATGTTAGGTGATAAATCAAGTGGTGACACCAAAAAGACTAGCACACAAGATCCAATCAATGAATGAAGGATAACACCTTCGACCAACTCTTTTGAAGAATCAGGCTGCACAACTTTTGGAAGAAAAATTAACAAATGATAGCTAGCATGGATATTTTGAAAGAAGTTACAGTGAATGAAGGATAATGCATCTAAATAGCTCATTTGAAGAATAAGAGTGCAGACCCTTTTGGAGAAAAATAAATTTACCAAAAGATATATAACATGGACTATATAAATATAACCATTTTGTAGAAACTTCCTAATATTGTTGAACAGCTATGTCCACTGTGCATTTTGTAGATCAGTCAAATTGGCAGAACGCATAGTTTTAGTTAAAGTGTTATGGGCCTTTTATTTTAACTTCTACAAAAACCGAGATAAATAATATTACCGTTTCATTAGTTTTAGTTTAAGTGTTATAGGCATTTTCTTTCAACATTGATGAGTAGTTTTTTGTATTTTTATTTTTTTAAGTTGTGGTTTTAGCAACGTCAGTATTTTGTATACTTGCGTTATCCGCGTTGCAACGTGAGTTGTAAGATCTAGTCATATACATGCTCCAACATAATTTGTGTTTCTAAAAACCTATGATTTTTGTGAAGTTGATTTACTTTTACTAAGTTAATTAAATAATTATTACTAGTAAAGTAATTAATTATGTATAACACACCTTTAACGCCTCTAGGAGTCAAGAAAAAACAATTAACTATGACAAGTTATTAGTAAATGATATAATGCCTAATGGTCATCTCTTCACTTTATTGTCTGTTGACCAAATAAGAGGACTTGCCTTGTCCACGTTATGTTTCCAAACAAAATATCTATGTAGTATAAGTACTCCTTGAAGGCTTCTCATCTCTTACAGCTTTCATTGTTTCCAGTTTAATGGCATCTACATCAGCTTCATCCGTCCAAAAGAGCTACAAGTTCGATGTTTTCTTGAGTTTCAGGGGCGATGACACCCGCAAGACCTTTGTTGATCATCTCTATCTTGCTCTTGACAATAAAGGCATTAGAACTTACAAAGATGATGTAAGAATCGAAAAGGGGGAAAAGATAAGTGAGCAGCTCCTGAGATCCATTGAGGAATCGAGATTTTACATAATTGTTTTCTCCAAGAACTATGTAGATTCATCTTGGTGTTTACAGGAGCTTGTAAAGATTATGGAGTGCCAGCAGACCAAGGACCACACCGCTTACCCGATCTTCTATGATGTGGAACCTACCGAAATCCGCAACCAAAGTGGGGCAGTTGGAGAAGCCTTCAAAAAACATGTAGAGAAAGAGGATGCTGGGAAATGGAGAGATGCTCTCAAAGAAGCAGCTGATCTTGCTGGGTGGGACTTGAAGAACATGTTTGATGGGTAATATCTTATTTCACTACCTTATTACATCATATCATAATATTATATTATTTGAAAATAATTAATTGTTCATGAATCATGTAAGAGATTATGAGTATTTATCGGATAGATCTTCTTTAACGTAGGTATGAAGCTAAACTTATACAAACATGTGTTCAATACATTTCACTAAAGCCACATTTCATCAGTTGGAGCATTGATGGGAAGTTAGTAGGTATGGAGACCCGGGTAGATCACGTAGTTTCAGCTTTAGAACTTCATATGGATGATGTCCGTATGATAGGGATCTGGGGAATGGGAGGTGGTGGGAAGACCACTCTGGCTAGAGCTGTTTTTAATCGTATATCCAGGTGGTTTGAAGGAAAGAGCTTTGTTAAGAATGTCAGAGAATGCTCAAAAGGCTCTGGTTTGAAGAAATTGCAAAAACAGATCCTTCGAGATGTGTTAGATGATAAAAGCATTGGTGTATCAGATGAATTGGACGGGAGAGATAAGATGATAAAAATGTTGCCACGTAGAAAGGTTCTTGTAGTTCTAGATGATGTGGATCATGTAGATCAGTTTGAGGCGTTAGCTGGTGATGGTGATTGGTTTAAGACAGGAAGTAGAATCATCATCACAACAAGAGATAAGCATGTGCTGGTGGCACATAGAGTTCCTAGTGAGAATATTCTTGATGTGAGTCTGTTATCACCTCAGGAAGCAATTTGCCTCTTCAGTAGGTACGCATTTAGGACAGAGTTTCCATGTCAAGGGTATGCAGAGCTATCAAAAAGAGTTGTAAATTATGCTTCAGGTCTTCCCCTAACAATCACAGTTTTGGGTTCATTTCTTATGGGTAGAAGTGAGCGTGACTGGGAGGTTGCCATAGAAAGACTAGAAACAATTCCGCAGAAGGAAACTTTGGAAAAACTAGAACTAAGTTATGATGGTCTAGATAAGGATTGCAAAGAAATATTCCTTGAAGTTGCATGCATACTGAAAGGTGTAGACAAAGATGTAGCAATAAGGATACTCGAAGGCTGTGGATTTAAAGCTCAATTTGGTTTGGGAGTTCTTGAGGAGAAATCTTTGTTAACCATTTCTAGTTCTAACAGATTGGAGTTGCATGACCAAATAGAAAAAATGGGTATAAATATTGTTCGTCGTGTGAGTGATGAGCCTAACATGCATAGTCGATTATGGGTTGACGAGGAAGTTGAATATATATTGGAAAACGAATTGGTAAGATTCAAGGTTATTTCTTAACGTAGAAAACTAACACATTTTTTCTTTTTTTATATGATGAGTATTTCATGTGTGCTTTTTATTTACAGGGTACTGATGCAACAAAGAGTATGAAAGTTATGATTTTGGATTTCCCTTCGGAAACAATTATGAAAGGTCTTAAAAAGATGAAGGGCCTCAGATCTCTTTATGTAAATGGAGGTGATACAATATGGGACATTGATCAAGCAAAACACAAATGTCAATACTTACCCAATTCTTTACGGTCAGTAAATTGGTATAGTTACCCTTCTTGGTGTTTGCCTGAAACATTTGAAGCAAATATGTTGGTTAACCTCAGAATGGGTGTTAACAACATTTCTCAACTTTGGGAAGGAGATGACATAAAGGTAGAAATATTGGTTGATTGGTTGTTTTGCATGTTGCCTTGCAATGTTATATTTTCGATTACTCTAATATTCCTCATTTTTTTATGATAGGTTCTTAATAAGCTCAAATTCCTAGACCTTGGTTGTAGTAATATGAAAACCTTTGACCTTCAGATAACTCCAAAGCTTGAGAGATTAGATCTTGGAGGATGTGAAGACTTTGTAGAACTCCTCATGCCCGTTGGGCATGTAAAGCTTAGTTTCCTTGATCTCAATTTGTCTAAGGTGAGCAAACTTAACCTTGAGTCGATTCCAAATCTTGAGAGTTTAAATCTTGCATATTGTAAGGAGTTTGTAGAACTCCACATGCCCGTTGAATGTCAAAAGCTCAGCTTCCTCGATCTCCGTGGTTCTAAGGTTATTAACATTAATCTTAAGTTGATTCCAAATCTTGAGAGTTTAAATCTTGCATATTGTAAGGAGTTTGTAGAACTCCACATGCCCGTTGAATGTCAAAAGCTCAGCTTCCTCGACCTCACTGGTTCTAAGGTAAGAAGCCTTAACCTTGGGCTAACTCCACATCTTACGAGCTTGAATCTTAAAAGTTGCAATGACTTTCTTGAACTTAACATGCTTGTTGAACTTCCAAAGCTTAAATTCCTCGACCTCAGTGGTTCTAAGGTGAGCAGCCTCAACCTTGGGCTGACTCCACATCTTAAGAGGTTAGATCTTGAAGGATGTTATTATCTTCAAGAAATTCACGCTCTGATGGGATGTCTTGAAAAGCTTGAGTACTTAAACTTAATCGGTTGTTTGAGGTTTCAGGATGTTCTTTTCAACGAGATTAATAATTTTCTTGGTCTTGAATCTCATTCTATTTTACAAGTATTTGCAGATCCCCTAGATATATGCCCACTGCATCCTAACAGTACTTTGCCCAAGTTTTATTTTAAATGTTCATTGAGAGAAGGTATGAGCCCACAACATGCTATTAATTGTATTGCTTTTAGCTTATGTGCTTGCACAAACATTGAGTCTTTTTCTGAAACTATCTTTGGCTTACAACATTTAACAAGGCTTACACTAAGAGCCAGTATTCTAGAGTTGCCCAAGGATCTGGGCCAGTTACAGAGTCTAGTGGAGCTAAATTTGTCAATGAAACAGATCAAGCATCTTCCAGATAGCCTTTGTATGTTGAAACATCTTAGACATCTTCAACTTGGGTCTTGTTGCCTTCTTGAGAAGTTACCCAATGACATAGACAGATTAGAGTGTTTAATGAGCTTAGACCTAAGGGATTGTACATCCTTGCAAGATATTCCGAACAACATCTGTAACATGAAATGTTTACAATCTTTAATTCTCAACTTATGTATTGGAGTTAAGAAATTGCCGGAGCAACTTGGAAATTTAAAATGTTTGCAATATTTAAGTTTACACGGTGCAGGAGTAAGTTGTCTTCCTCAAAGCATTTCTCAAATAAGAGGTCTGTGTATTACTGGGTCTAGGTGTCTGCTTGAGTCTAGTGGTTTTACATCTTTGGAGGAGGTATATCCTTCTTCTGGGTGGTTTGCTGCGTACACAAAGACATAATTTTAAGTGGATAGTCAAGCAAAAGTCAAGGATGTTATGATGTTCTTTTAGGCAATTGATGTTGAAGCAGTCTCTCAAATTCATTTCATGCTCAAGCAACCGATGGAGTTCAAGTGATATCAAGTTTTATTAATTTCAAGCAATATTGGTTTTCTCATATTAATCTACTTTTGGTATTTTCAAGGTAAGATTAAATAATTAAAGACACCTGTATAGTTTCTTCTTTCTTGTGGAGATTTTTGAATGTATTCATCTTGAATTTATGGTATATCAGTGAAGGGATTGTATATATTTTGCATAATTTCTATCATTTAAAATGGGAATTCCCCTTATAGTTGTTGCAGGTAGTGGTGTACAAATAGTCTTTAAAAATGCTTTGAAACATGTTTGTCTTGGTCAACAAAGTCAAAAGCAAATTTATTGAAACAGGTTCGGTTAATGTTGTTTTTCAAGCGTAATTATTGTTCTTCGGTTCGGATTAGACCGGGTTGAAACGGGTTCCAACGCATAGGGTTAAGAACTGATCTTAACCCTATGGTCGAGTTGGGTTGACATTGGGTAAGGTTTGAGGCCAAATTTAAGTTACAAACCAGTTAATTTTACCGTCTCTAGTTGTAGGATTTCACATTAGTTGTTAAAAGAAAAACATTCATGGGGTTGGAATTTATATAAAATGGCAATCATAAAAGCTATATACATTCAAAAACAGGCCCCAAAGTTTGGTTCGTTTTGGGCTTTCAAAACGGTTGAGCCACCTCTGAAATTCAATCCCGTTGTTTCCAATTGAAGGAGAGAAGCTTCTTGTTCCTTAACACTTGTTCCTTAACACGTTGCTCCAAGGCCTGCTTTCTAGTCGTCATCATCGTTGATATTATGCCAATTCTCCGGTGAATCATCTATTTCAAGAGCGTCTGATCTAGTACCACTTTATAGAATCAAAATGAGAAACACAAAAGAGGAGGAAGTATTTCAATCAATCAAGTTGTTTATTCCACTGTGTAATACAACTTAATATACCTGATTAACTAACTAGTAGTTAGCTATCAGGCACAATTACGAATGAACCCTTATGAACAGACAGTTATAACATTAGCCCTTTAGGAATTACTAACTATAAACTAACATTAGTCCATTCGAAGGCTGGGGGTTAGACTGGATGAGTTGATCTCAGAGAAAGATGGGAGACTGATCTGGAATGGGGATGCCTCAGGTGACTTTTCGGCTCAATCCCTAAGGCGGTTGGTGCAACAACAGGGGGAGTGCGGGTGTTCAAGCGATGGTCTATTGCGTTTGTTAGTGTATCTGGTGGGAGAGAAACGAAGTCATCTTTAATAACAAAGTGGTGTCGGTGGGCAATATTCTCAAGAACAGCAGAAGGTTTTGCTCCCTTTGGATTAAAAACAGGGGCGGGACACAGTAAAGTTCCACCAATAGTACGTAAGTAGCACTATTAGTAGTCTGGAAAAAAAATCAGATAAACATATGAGGATTGCAGGGTTCGAACATACAATCTCTGACTTAGAAAGCAGAGAAGGAACCACTGGGCCAATCAGAAGGTAACATGAATTGTGAACAGAAAGTTATAAAAGCATTACGCAATCATGACCGAATGGGATATCAGTTCATACTTCACATCAGAATCAAATTAGAACCTGAGGGTGATGCCCCTTCACGTCCAACAACTCAGAAAGTGGTATGCGGCGTTGCTGCAGGCCGGACGAAAGCTTGCTCGGTGGTTACAGGTGTCGAACCATGGTTCAAGTGATCGGGCATAAGCTCGATGTGGTGCATGGCTGTGAGAATGGTGGTGTAATCAAGTGACGAAATCGGAGTCGGAGGTGAAGTGTACCGTGGTATTATTATCTTTTTTCTCGGTATCGACATTTCATTTATCTAAACTCCATTTTGAATTTGGCTTGGTTCGTTGTGAATCCTCATAAAGAAGAATACAAACCAAGTAATTAACACTTTATTAACCACAATTACTTATGCTTATTTACGTCTAAAGTTAGTAAAAAAATTATTTTCCAACAAAACATCCTCACATTTGTTGCAGATGGGGATGAGGTCTTTTAGGGCTGATTTGTTTGAGTTGAGAAGAGGTTGGAAGCGATGGTTTACATCTTCTTCAAAAAGAGGTCTCGCAGATGTTTTTTAATGAAACGTTGCGAGAAAACAAACAGTCTTCTGAAGAAAACGTCTTTCCGTGTCTGCGCCAAGAAGACAAAAGAGGTTGAAGATCTTTTGCGAAAAAACAAACACCACCTTAATAATCGACCGAATTCTAACTTAAAACCTTATATAACTCAAAAACATATGACCAAATGTTGTTATTACAAAAGTTCCATTTTATTTTCACTAAACTACGTAGACCACTGGGTAATTAACTCTTGTTACACGAGTTGACTGATTACTGTTTAAAAAAAAATAGTTAAAAAATAAGTGGTTAGCTGTACCAGCTAGTCAGTCACACGTCTTTTTGCTCTCACCGGAGAACCAATTTCCCCTAATACGCCGTCGTATTCGTCTCACCGGAGATCCGAGAACGCACCACTGCACCGCCGGTACAGCTAACCACAGACCGTTAGAAACGGAGAGCATCGTCACGGCGACACCGACTGTATACTTCATACAACCGCTTTTCACTCCCGCTCCCAAAATCGAATCAAACACCTTCTAGGGTTTGTATTCGGAGCTGTAAACATGCAAAACTGGTTCTCCGGTGGCGGTGATGACAATTCCAATTCACTACCTAAAACACTCTCGGCTTCCTCTTCATCGCTGTTAGCAGATTGGAACTCTTACGCCGCTACACAAGGCTCCGATGCAGGCTCCGGTAGTTTCGTCGGTTCGTTCGATATTGAATCGGCTGTTAGGTCGGCCAACGACACCGTTTCTGGCACCTTTAACGTGTAAGCCACTCTATAATCGTTTGTTTCATAATATGTTTATCGAACTAGCTAAGTTGCTTATTTAGGGTTTTCCCCTTAATTTCATGATCTGTTTGAATGTTTATGAGTATGATGCATGAATTTACACATCACAACGGTTAGAATCAAGTTTACTATTCAGAATTAGAGAACATACTCTGTAATGTAACTTCTTTAAGTTTGATCTAGCTATCTAGGGTGATCATCCTGCAAATTGAGCCCAAGCTTGTTAGTTTATAAGTTATCAGATATGATGATCTTACATCAATCTTGTATAAATCCTCTTTTCTGTTAGATTTGTTTGTAACTATGTAATTTTCCAACTGTTCTATTGATTTTGTAATCCTCAGACCTCAGTGATTGTTTGCAGTCTTTTAATTTTAATTTTGGATTATTATGTGATGTTTGTTTGAATGTCCATGAATATGTTGTGAAGCAAAGACAGAATGCATGAATTTACACATCACTGTGGTTAGAATCTTGTTTAGTACTCATTAACTTAAAGTTAGAGAACAAACTCTGTGATAACTTCTTTAAGTTTGATCTAGGTATCTAGGGTGGTTATCCTGCAAATTGAGCCCAAGTTTACTAGTTTTAAGTTATCAGACATGATGATCTTACATCAATCTTGTATATATTCTCTTTCCTGTTAGATTTTTTTGTAACTATGTAATCCTCAGTGATTGTTTGCAGCCTTTCACTTGCACTTTTTTGGATTATTAAGTGATGTTTGTAAAGATTGACAGATCTTCTGTTATGTATTGTTTGTTTGGTTCTTGTTTTAGGGTATCTAGGGGAGTGAGTAATATACCCGGAAATTTGCAGTCTGCCACCAGTAATATCCCTTCAGGAAAATCTCTCATGTATTTTGGGCTTCTCCTTGCATCTGGGGTGTTCTTTGTTTTTATAGCATTTACAGTTTTCCTACCTGTAATAGTAATTGTACCTCAGAAATTTGCTCTCTGCTTCACCGTTGGATGTGGCTTTATAATCGGGTCGTTCTTCATGCTCAAAGGCCCAAAAAATCAGTTCATGCATATGACATCAACAGAGGTAATCGCGTAAAAGTTTTTTAATTAAGATAGAGGTGACATTTTGGACAGGACAGATGGTTAAAAAATCAAAATGGGTAACTTTTTAAATGAGTGTAAATGGATGAGGACATGGGGTCATGTTGAGCTGATGTGTCAACACTTTTCTGCCCCAATTTTCTATTATAAAAGAAATGAGTTTTAAATAAGATTATAGAAACCATTACAGAGACTTCCTTTTACTTATCATGTATATGTATCATCTGGCAGAGACTTCCTTTTACTTTGGGATTCATAGGGAGCATGGTTGGTACCATTTATGTGTCTATGGTGCTTCATAGCTATATCCTTTCTGTGTTCTTTGCCGCTATTCAGGTATGAAGATCATGCTACCTTTGTGTACCTAATTAGGATTATTACCATTGTCATTCTCTATATGTAATTAATAATGCTCGACAACCTAAACAATATGTAATTTGATTTTGTGGTCATATTCTTGACTTCCCAAATAGATGTGTCATACAATCTTGCACCTAATGCAAGAGGTGTGGGGTAATCTGTGAAACTACAAAGGGCTTAGTAATATTAGTTAGTATCATTATCTTGTAATGGCTTGCTAGTCAATTACTTGTTGTCTAAGCTAAGTGTTCATGAAAAGTCTAGGAATAAATAGGGTATTACTTGTTGATTATAAGAGTTTTGAGTCATTAAACATTTGGTGATCACCTACTTTTTTAACTATAGGCACTATCTTGTTCTTTTTGTTCTTGAATTACTTTAATAACTTTTGAAGGTGATTTTTCTCTGTCATAGATAACGGCTAGTCAACAAATGTTTGGGTCATACATTCACATAAACGGGCAATCTAAGAGAATAAGGAAATATCCGGAATGTGTCAAAACTCAAAAGAGTTTGAAAGTCATCCAAAGTGTATCAAATGCATGAAAATCTCCTAACTTGCTTTATTATAAAGTCAGGTTGTTTTTCTGTAATAATATATATAGTTTGTTTAACCATAATAGTATATTAAATATTTATAGAATTCCCTTTTTCTATAAAAAGGACTTTTTGGTTCACATACCAAAATCTGGTATGTTTCAACCCACACTTGCAAAGTTACTCTTATTGGTCCGGACATTATCTAACAAGCCCATTTTGCCGCCTCTAAAATTAACTTGCATAAGTAGTCTACTTTAGGCAAAAATGAAAACAACTTGTTATCGATAATTTATGTTGGTAATGTGATTAAAATTTGATGAAAATGATGTATTTAATGTGATGTTAGTATCAGCCTGTTACTCATAAATCTTTTGTTTGAGTATGCTATTGAAATAAATGTGAAAGTATAATGGCATTCTTTTTAATCCTAACAATATAGCAACCTGTATCTTTTATAATCAGTCTGAACTGCAAAACTTTGTAAGTTGACCCAAAATTTGACCATGGCTTATTTGATGAGATCTAAAATTTTCATCATATTACAGGTTCTTGCCCTTGCTTACTATTGTATCTCGTACTTTCCTGGTGGCTCAGCTGGGATGAAGTTTCTAACATCCTCTTTGACTTCTTCGGTTTTGAAATGCTTCGGCCGGTGACCATCAACCCTCGTAATTTCCTAGCTTCTCTTTAAATATAAGATTTTTCTGTGATGCAGTTTAACCAAATTTGTTCAATTTTTTCTTTAATATTTTAGCTTCGGCAACACTTGTTGAGATTTGATTGATCAGTATGTAAGATATGAATGGACTATATTTTACATTTTTCTTAGAGTTAATTACGGTTTTCCGTTTTCGTGTATGTGTTTTGACGAAACTCTTGGTTTCAGTCCTCGTTTTTTATTTTAATTTTGCTGTACGACCTTCTGTCGCATTTATCAATTTGTTATCAATTCGATTCATAGGACTAACACAACGTTCAATACTGTAATTTGAAAAAACAACTAAAATTTTGTGAATAGTAACACTACGTAAATAGATTAAGGCAGAATAATGATTATAGTAAGACACTTGAGATCATTTATAGTATGAAAAGTGTGCAAGGCACTTGAGATCAACTAGAAAAGTATATAAAAGGTGAAGGACTCTGTTTGTAAGCGGTAAGATGTTAGTGTCAAAGTAGGTATTCAAAGAAGCAACATAACGGATGTTGGAAATGTGTCAAACTAGGTTTAGTGTTACGAGTATTGTTGCCGGGATAAGCGACATAGTGCGGATAAGAGGGCATTTAAAACATTTGTATTGCTATAACACAATGTAAAGCTAACAAAAATACAACGAAACTACCTAGCGACGTTAAATTTTCAAGTCAAACGCTAAAATTATTAAGCCTAGGTGCAAAATGTATTCGTTTGGAAAATAAAAGAAACAAAAAAATAATAAATATATTAAATTGCCATGTAGTAAGCACATGTGATCGTCATATGGACACATGAGCGACGAAAACTATTCCTATTAGCTTGATGATGTTTTATAGTATAATAACACGAACATCGATCACACTAGAAGAACATGTGTAGTGTTGTACTTTGCTCAAACGTACACCTAAACATTTTTTCACTTTGAAATATTGAAAAGAGTCCCGACAATATAAAAATTCCAAACATGTTGGTGATTTACTTGGAAAAGAAAGAGAGTTACATGGAGGCTTGTGTGGCGTGAAAAAGAAGCACCATAAAAGACATTGAAAGTCTTTAAAAAACAGAAATAGTGACACTTTAATTCTATCATTAACATGTGTTTATTTACTGCTCATAAACAAAAACTGGTTGCACATTGTTCTAACTTATACTTAAAACAATTCTACTTCAAAATACTAATTTATCATCTTAGTAAACATGAGTGATCGTATAAAGTAACAATTTTTTTTAACTTTGTTGAAAGCTTAGCTAAGATATGGAACATGTTGGTGACTTAAAAGAGAAATATGCGTATGCTCTATAAGACATGTCTAAACTACTGATTTGATCTCTATGTATGAGAAATTGCAACTTTATTCCCAACCGTATGTTTTTTAGATGGACGATCGGGAGAAAACGAACGATATCGTGGCACGGTTTGTGTGTAAAAATTGGATAGGTTCGATCTATGGTCATTGAGGCCTCCTAAAAAGATCTACTAAATTCATCGAGTTGTTCCAAAGAATCAAAACGGCCGGTGATTAATGGAATTCCTTGTCGTAAAAAAACAGAGTCTATAATTTCACTCATAGTCATTTTTATTTAGCTTCATTCCTGAAAAAAAATCATTTGTACTCATAACTCAGATGCGAGCCCCTCCTCGGGCGGATTCCTCCTTTTGCTCCTCAGCCTACGGGGAATCAAAAGCGTTTTATGTGTTTGCGTTATTTTTACAGAATTGAGAAGTGAAGAATGTCACATTCCATCCGTTCCGGTGTCAGTTAAACCTGAAGAGGGCATGATATTTACTTCTTTAGAGGAAGCTGAGACATTCTACTATGAGTATGCTAAACAATCTGGATTTACAGTTAGGAAATGATCTGTTTATGAGGTGTCTGGTGTCATTAAGGGGAGGCATTTTGTTTGTTCCAAAGAAGGTAACAAACCCTTCAAGAAATATGATTCGAGTAGCGTGTATGGAAAGGGGAAAAACAAAGTAAAACCTAGGAAGAAGTATTCTACCCGTACTGCTTGCCTTGCACATATTGTGTACACTTCGATGGATGGTTTATCTTACAAAGTGCATAAATTCGTCGCGGGGCACAACCACTACCTTGTTGGTCAAGAAGACATGCATTTTCTTCGCTCAAACAGGCATCTGACAAGAGTTCAGGAATCTCAGATTTATGAATTATCTTTTGTTAACCTTGGTCCTGTTAAAGCGTTTAATGTGATGAGGACAAAATATGGAGGTTTTGAGAAACTTGGAGCGACTGTGGTCGAATGTAAGAACTTTAAAAGGGACCTGAACTGTTATATTGGTGAGTATGATGTTGAGATTGTTGTTAGAAAGATGCTGAACAATAAATATTTCCTTTCTGATTATTCATTTGAGTACACGGTTGATGACGAGAGGAAACTTACTGCAATGTTCTGGGCTGATGGTGAATGTAAGGCAAACTATCAAGCATTTATTTTGATGCAACCTTCAACACAAACAAGTATGGTTTTCATTTATTGTCACTATGCGTGATAATGAATACTACATGCGTTATTTATTATTATATAATGCGTGATTATAATTAATCAAATGCGTGATAAGTTGAATATGATTTATACCATAGGTACAAGATGGTTTTTGTTCCTTTCACTGGAATTGATAACCATTTTCGTAATGTTTCTTTCGGTGTTGGTCTGTTGTCATCCGAAACAACAGAGTCATACATGTGGCTTCTTGAAAAGTTTTTGAAGGCTCTTGGATGTCAACCCAAGGTTGTAGTTACAAACCAAGATCTTGCGATGAAGATTGCAATTGAAAATGTTTTTGACCAGTGTCGTCATAGACTGTGCATGTGGCACATAATGAAGAAAGTTGCTGATAAGCTTTGATTTTTTTTTTTTGCGTAGTTTTTTAGTTTTGATGTGATTTTATAATGTCATGCGTAATTAATTTAACTGTTGCGAGATTTTTATGTTCAGTTCATGAGTGTTTACATTTTTATGTGTTGTGTTTTTTTTATGTCTCATGAAGGTTGGGCCTGTGTTGTGTAATGATGAGGAGTTTAAAGAGGCAATGTGTAGCATTGTGTGGACGGATTCTATTGATCCTGAATGTTTTGATGCGGAGTGGCTAAAAATCATGAATGATTATGACCTGATTTCTAACAAGTGGTTGTATGAGATGTTTGATATGAGAGGAATGTGGATTCCTGCGTATTTTCGAGATGAGTGGATGTCTGGTCTCATGCGCACGACCTCTAGATCAGAGAGTGAGAATCATTTTTTCTCTTAGGTTAAAAATTCGCAAACGACGCTTTTGGAATTTTTTAACCATTATGAATCTTCACTTGAGATTCAAAGACACACCCATCAGAAGAATGATCATGACTCCAGATACACTTTTCCTGACCTGTGGACTGAATTTTCCATTGAGGAACAAGCTGCACGAATATACACGAGGGTTATGTTTAATGACGTCCAAGATGAGATATATTGCAGAACCAGGAACTGTTTTGGCATGAAAATCGTAACTGGTGATAACACTGCAAAGGTTTTTATTAAAGATCTTGCTGCAATTGGCCATGGTTTGCTGGAAGTAAGTAATATTATAGCTTTGCGTGATTTTGTAATATATGTTTTCGTTATTTTATAAAATGAAGACTGCGTGTTTTATGCGTGTTTATGTGTTGTCCTTTTTCATTTTTTTAGGTTGACTTTACAAGGATTGATGGTGATATTACATGTAACTGTAGCTGTAAACATTTTGAGCGTTATGGTTTGTTGTGCTCTCATGTGTTTTATGTAATGACGATGTTTGAGGTACTCGAAATTCCTCAAAAGTACATCATGAAGCGTTGGACCAAGGAAGCTGCACCTAATAAAGTCAAAAAAGCAATGCCCCTGAACAGTGATTCTAATTTTGCTAATGCTCATGAAGTAGACAAGGTTTTGCGTGATATTATGTCTTCCTATGAATATATAATTAATCGCCTATCTCCAGACCTTGAGGCCTTGTGCTCTATGAGGGATAAAATGAAAGAAGTGGCGAAGAAGGTTGATGAGGAGAATCGACCAATTGTTCCTAAAAATCGCAGAGATAGATTTGCTGAGATTTTAAGAGCCAACCAGCCTGTTAATGGAAGCACAAAACTTCCTGGTGGTATTAAAAACAAAGGTCGTGGCTCTCATAAAATAATTAAATCAAAGAAGGAACAAACGAGTAGCCGCGCTAGTAAAAGGAGCAGGAAGTGCTTGATTTGTGGGCTCCCTGGTCATGATAGAAGGACATGTAAAGCTAAAAAAGTTGGTTCAGATGATAGGGATGATGAACAGTAGATACAATGCATTATTTTGTAAATAACATGGTTTTTTTTAGTTGCGTAATTTCGTAATCAACATGCGTTATTTTTTTTTAATGATATTGAATATTCAATTATGCTTTTTTACAAGTTGCGTTTTTTATATACCGCATACGTAATAACAAAATGCGTAATTGTGATAATAGTTGCGTTATTTTTTTTTTGTTTTTTACGTTTTGTCTTTTTTCTTAGAGAATTTGGTGCATTTTTTTGGTATGTTTTTTTGCATAATTTTCAACAGGAGTTGTTTCTTGAAAGTAAAGCGTTATCAATATATTTCATTAGAGAAGTAATCATTACATTTTTTGAAAATAAAGAAAATGGAAACTAAACATGCATTACACTAGAAATTGTCGATCCCTTTCAATCCCTTTTGCTTGCGTTTGTATTTTTCCAGTGTTTTGATGCAGCAGTTCCTTGACCTTCTCAGCTATCTCAGTGTCCAGCCTAATTTGTTCTGAAATGTAGGCAGCAGTATTGTCAATGATGTCTGTTGTATCTTCTGGAATGAGCTCGCTAATGAGGTTCATATCATCCATGACGTAATTTGAAGTCAGGATTGTTAGCATCCCTAGGGAGTTCCTTGATATTTGATCCATTAGCTTTTCATCTCCAATTTTATTTTTAGAAGAGTCTTCACGATCTTCTCTGCTTGTGATGGAGATGAAGAAGAAGCCATCGTTTTGTGTTTCTGGTGGTTTTTGTGTTTACAGTATAGAAATGGTGGTTTTAGGGTTTACCTTTTCATTTCTCTGTTTTATATACCTGGTGCGTTATTTTATTATTTATTTACTTTTTTTAAATATATTTTTTTAAAAATAATTTTAATGTTTTCATTCTAGACCGTCCGATTTTAGAACTAGGGTTTTGTACCTCTTTATATAGTGTCTTTGCGTTTTTTTACAGTTTTTGTGTTGTAAGTTGAGTGAAATTCAGAATAATAGATTCTTTGAAGATGGCCTCTTCGTCCTCGTCATCAACGACACCACCTTCTTCTGATATGCTGAATCAGAAAGTCCGTGATAAAGTTATGAAGCATTTAAATAAGGATGTTCTTTTTAGTGATGTTCTCAAGCAACACCTGAATGTTTTAAGAGCTGGTGTGTCTCATCGTGACAAAATGATGGATCATTTGCTTGCTATGCCTTCTTCGTCATTGCGTGATATTTCTGTTTTGTTTTTGGCTGATCTGGCTATAGCTGATGAGGACCAGGTTCAAACTATTTGGAAGATCATGCAGCTGATTAAAGTTTCTGTTGATTTGAAGATGAATTTTCTTACATCTTTTGTCTAGATCTTTTTGGTGTAATTCAGATGATGTTGTCTTTTATTTTACGAAGTGGTTTTTAATGAAGAATGATTTTATTTTTTGATTTTTTCGTTATTATCATAATGAGCATGCGTTATATTTGTTGTTCTGATGTCAGTCATTGATTTTACGGTGAGAAACGAGTTAATGCGTGATTATGACGTTTTTCAATGTTGTGCGTTTAAATTTCGTGAACAAGTTGAGCATATGCGTGTTTTTTATATAAAAGTTTGAGTTATGCGTGTTTTTTGTTGATGCGTAATTAGATTATGTTCAGCTTAGTGGTTTTTTATTAAGTTGCGTGAAAACGATGAACCTATGCGTTATTTTTGTGTGTAAAGTTTGAGGTATGCGTGTTTTTTGTTGATGCGTAATTAGATTATGTTCAGCTGAGTGGTTTTTTTTAAGTTGCGTTAAACCGATGAACCTATGCGTTATTTTGTGTGTAAAGGTTGAGGTATGCGTGTATTTTGTTGATGCGTATTTAATGTTGTCTATGCGTCTTTTATTTAAAGGTAAAAGGACGTTAATACCCCTGTTAAAGACTCCGTGTCTTTTTTATTTATTAATTAAGCGTCTAAAATAACACTGAAGATGGTAAACAATTTAGCGCCGTCGGATAAAAAA
>JBCNJP010000006.1:69513263-69657153 GCA_039602395.1 Deinandra increscens subsp. villosa
AAATGCTATCAAAATTTGTTTAATTGACAGGTTTGATTTCCATCATATTTACAATTTCTTTATTTTGTTTCAGGCTTCTGTTGGACAGATCTATTTATCTTCCTGTGTGATTAAGTTAGGGGTTTAAGATTTGTGTTTTAATTGTTCCCCACTCAACGTTTTCCGGATTTTTGGGGTTATCTAAAGTTTGATTGCCTCTGATTTTGTTTTCTAACATTCTCTATGAATTGCCTCTATGTATACAATCTTTTTAGGGTTCGTATGCTCCACAACACATGAATCACCTTTGAATCATTTGTGTAGCTTGATTACCGGTGGCCAGAAGTTGTGGTGGTCGCTAAAATAAACGGTATGAAAACGAGAAGTCGCGTGTTCTTTTTTCTAAACTTCTTTGTGTTTATTTGTGTGTTAAGATTGTATTGTTTCAGTTCTCTGTTGATGTTCATTTGTACTATTTTTGTCACATTTTTGTTTTCTGCTGTGTAATGAATTTTATTTTGATGGAATTGGTAGGGACGCAGTTGAAGTACAAGCCTGGGATAGTGATGGGTGGGAGATATTTGGAACGTGATTGTGGATTGAGTAGGTCAATTGGTTATTTTCTGGAACCTTTGATTGTGCTTTGTTGTTTTGGGAAGAAGCCTCTGTCCACTAAGCTTAAAGATGCCTTGCTGCCTTTATGACATTGGTGAGGATATTATATCATTTGGCAACTAAAGTGAACTTTCACCTCAACGGATGACTTTTGGTTGTGAAATTTTGGAAATTGGCTTATCATTGTGATTATATAAATTCTGATATAATGTTCATAAGATTTTGAAGTATATTTTAGTATTAAACCATGTTCTTAGTCAAATATATATTTTAATCAGAAGTAACATATTACATAATTTACATGTGAGTATCTCATCCATTTCATCGGTATGGTTCTCTTAAGCTTGAATTAAATCTGGGGTGTGACATAAATACCTCTTAAATATGTTTTCTCTTTCTATTTGGATTAACCATGAAGCATTTCCTGTCACTGTGTATTTAGACAACAAAATGTTATAAGAGCTAGCATATCTTTATCTTCTTGATGTTCCGTTCTCTGATTATTTTATGCGAAAGCAGGTTGTGAACTTCTTGGTCATTCATATTTATAGCATTTCTTACTTATTTAAGTGTTGTTCTCTAAACAGCCTTTGCCATTATTAATACTTTCCCAGGTTGTTATCATTGATAGCATCTACCAACTGCAGCTCTTATGGAAATAATCCCGAGCAGATGGCCACGTCATGTATGGCATGCTCCATGGGAGAACTACAGAGTGAGAATCTTGACTGGATTAATACTTTTGACTTCTATTTGTGTGATCAGATAAGAAATTTTGTACAGATAGTTAAGTGTATTTTTGAAACTTTTGTGATATGAAAAAATAGAGTATGCACGCATAACAAATACACATGTACACATTAATAATATATTGTTGACTGTAATTATTTTATATTTTTTCTTGGTTTACAGGGGTTCCGGGATGTGGTAGCGGATTCCAGTAATAGCTGCACGTTAAGAGTATATGTGAATATGGCATTCTCCAAGAAAACCATGTAGAAAGGTTTGCTTGCTTATTTACTTAACCAAATCTTTTTGTGTGTGACTGTGGTTTTATATCTTTGAAAGTTTTTAAGATGTGAACTTTAGTAGAAAAGTAGTAAGCTTTATTTGGGATCACATAAAATGGTGCAAAGTCATATGGAGATAGGCATCTCTTTTTATATTTTTGGAAATTTATAGGATATCATACTATTTTTGCAGATCCAGATTCAATTTCTGAATGGTGCATCGTTCGTCTACCCAGAAGATGCATTACTTCGTCGCTGGTGCCACTCTTAATAGGTAAGCCTTTTCAAACTCAACTCTTTTATATATATGTTATCTTGGCAAATTAATGCTTATTTCACAGAAACTATTGAGCTTCAAATTGATTTGAAGAATTATGATCCATAAAAGGGAAAACGTATCAGAGGCACAGTGGAATCGCCTCACATTCCTCACCCCAAATTGAAAGTTTGCATGTTTGGAGATGCCCAACATGTTGAAGAGGTAATTAACAATAATTTAGGTTTCTAAGTTGATTCATTTATGCAAGTTTAGGTTTTATTCAGTTTAATTAAAGCACAATTGTAAGCTAGAGAGAAGAGGACCTGAGGACCCTGACTCAATGAACCAAGTTTAAATTTTAAAAGCATTTACTTATTAAAATTTTGTTTTTAAATTGTATTTGAACACATTCTATGAGGCAAAACGGAGGGCCATGCGTTGAAGGGTGTTCGGACTTCGGGTCAAACATGAAACTTTTGGTTTGTCTTAAAACGGGTTGGGTTGACCCGAGCACTTTTTGTCCTAAAAGTTTGGTAGGTTTGGACTCGACAGCCATGAACTACATTTGCTTCAATGGGTTTGGAAAAAAATTTCTTGGCAGATTTACTTAACAGTTACAGTACGTTTAAAGATGTACTAAATTACTTTAGGTAATACATACATTTTTTGTTTATGCTCATTATTTAGTTTGTAATTGAGGAATTAAACCATCTTATTTTCTGTTGTTGTCAAGTATCTTTGGACCAGATCAAGATGTGACATCATTTTTTTAACCAGTGCGCCGCTAGCAAATACAACGTCTGAAAGGAAACCGAACAAAAGAAAAACATTAATACAACATCACCAAGCTACCACACAATCTTAACAAATACAGCTCAAAAAGAGGGATACAAACAGGGATAAAAACATCAGAATCAGAAGAGGCCGACAACATACCCAAGATCCCAAATGAGTCATAACCAAGGATCCACCAATACATCACACAGCCAATGAAGATAGGTTGGTCGGTCGGTCGGGCCATCCTTTTTTCATGTTTTAGCAGCTTATGATTTATGTTGAAATTTGAATATGATTATATTTATAATTTATGCCCTGCAAATGTGATGGTGTAGCTCAAATTGTTTAATCCCTTGCTGATGTTTGATATAACATTCATAGGATTCTTCATCAAGAAGTAAGTTGAAGGAATTGTTGTTGGATAGTTTGTTGTATCAGTGCTGTGATTTTTTGTTTTGGACGATCATTCAAACTTTCTTAGGTGTAACCATTGTTTTGATTAAAGAAGTAGGCTCTTTTCAGTTTATAGGTTTTGTTTTGGTCATCTTCTTAAACCTAATTGGTATACCTCACCATGACATCATTTATTTAGCAAGCTCTTTGGCATATCATATTCTGGTTTGTTGTGCGGTTATTCCATGATGTTTGTCAGCTAGGAATGGGTTAAATGTCAATGGGTTAAATGTCATTCAATACAAAATACATGGTTGATTTATATTTTTAAAAATGTGGTAACTTTTTTTATGTGGGAAGTTTTATATGTAATCATATTACAACTGTAGATTCTAGCTTTTGATCCATTTGTATTGTTTTTATGCAATATTCAATATTCCTCTATATAGAATTATTGACAATTTCTGATACAAAAAAGTCAACACGTGATCTATAAAGAACACACTTGGTAAATTATGATCGACATTCGTAATGATCTCATCATACACGATTGTAGTTTTTCGTCATCGTATTGCGCGAGTTGCACTCTATGCCATGAATTTTGTAAAATTTCGTCGCCATCGAACGCGCATATACTACATTATAAATTGTCGATGCAACGCATCGCGCTAACAAAAACAAATATCATGTTATAAATTGTCGTTGCCGCCGAATGCACGAACCAAAGACAAAAAACACACTATAAACTGGCGTACGACACAGATTGACTTCCTTACTATGGAATTCATTGTTCTTCGAATTTTGATTTAAAAAGTACTATGTTATTACTGATATCTTAAAACTATGTTGATGACTTCTATCTTACAACTCATTTGGTTTTAAATTACTATGTTTGTGACCAATATATATTTCCATTCGAGTGTTTGTTGTTAATTGTTTGAGTTCTAAAAAACGATATCTCGATGTAAATTGTCGTGCCGCCATAACAAACGAACAGAAGACGAATAACACGCTATACACTGTCGCCGCCGCAACGCGCGGGCACACGACTAGTAATATTAAATACATATAAAAAAGAAAAAAATGGTTAAAATAATCAAATTTATTATGTTTGATAAATTGTTGATTAGTTTTCTAAAATAATCAAATTATTGAGTAAATTTATCATATTCACATTAAGTTTGTCAATTCTTTTTTTAAATGGAAATTTAGTTTTGACAAAATTGTTAATTATACTTAATTGATAATCTAATAAATTGATACTTGAATGTGGTTTTGACATCTGGCAATGGTGATATGGATCTCCTAGACATGTGACACCCATTTTAATGTTTTATTCAGATTAAAGATTACTTTTTTGAATGTAAGGATATTTTGAACATTTTATATTCACTTAACAAGAAAACCTAACACTCTTAAACAGGGGACTAAACATAACGACTTTTGTAAAATGTTAAATGTCGTTAGCACTTTTTTTTAACATGGGGACCACATGGTTCGTGCATTTTACTAAAAAAATACATTATAGAAACGATTTTTTTAATCATTAAAACAGTATAGCATCGTTTTATAAATATATAAAAAAGTTTACGTTTCTCAGCTTCTTGTGTTTTCTAGCATGTCATTGTATTGTCTTTCTGTTCATTTTATTTTTCTAAAATGATTAATTCTGAAAAACATAATTATGAAATAATCATTGTTACTTTTAACATGTAAAATACGATTATAAAATTAATAAGAAACATATATAACCGATTCCTACCACCAGTGGGCCATTGGGCATGTGCGTTTCCCCAAAACTAGAGATAACTTGAGTGTGTTTAAGGGTTCCGTACGGCTGGATTAGGCCAGCTGGTGATGACCTTTTGTCATTAGGTCACCCCGTACAAAGTATCGGGCAATTCTATGCTTGTTGGCTGATAAAAAAAATACACAAAAAAATGACTAAAATCTAAGACATAAAACACAATAATCAATACAATAACGTAATGACCAAAAAATATGTTTTTATAAAATGATAAATTCTAAAAAACACAACGATTAAATAACCCAATTGTATACTTATAATATGTGAAAGACAATGATAAAATAATAAATATCTAAAACATAAAAGCAAAGACAAAATAACATAAAATAAAATCATACATAAAACACAATGATAAATGTATATTATTATACATTAATACATACATTTAGGGTTGTAAATGAACCGAACGAACACGAACGAGACATGTTTGTGTTTGTTTGTTAACATGTTACCGAACAATCGAACGAACACGAACAAATAACCGAACAAGATTTTTTCTTTGTGTCCGTTTGTTAACCAAAAAACTGTGTTCGTGTTTGTTTGTTAACTTTTTACATTTCTGGTCAAACGAACCTAACGAAACAAGCGAACCAAACGACCAAACCAAAGACAATCACAAACGAACCAAACCAAACACAGTCACAAACAGACCAAAAAAACCAAACGAACCAAACTAACATAAATGAACCAAACAAGCAAACACATATATGCTTACATAATAACAAATTATTAATCAAAAAATCATAGGAGAAACCCAAAAGCTATCATTTAAAGACAAATCATCCATCCAAAGTTCATATGTCGGATTCTTCTTGGAGGCTTGGAGCCATACGTGGAGGATTGGAGGCTGCAAGTAATTGAATTGAACCCTAATTTACTAGAAGGAAATTAGAGATACACGATGGTCATAAATATTTTTAAAACTAAAAGGAAATTGGAGAATATCTAAAAAGAGACCGGAGGATTAAAGCCGTATGTTGTTAAGTGTAAAATGTAAATTATAAATATTCTTCAAAAAAAATGTTATTAATAGTAGTAATGTTAACAAACAAACACAAACAAACAATAAGAACAAACACAAACGAACGCACGCAAACGAACGTTCACGACCACACTTATCGAACGTTCATGAACACAATTGAACGAACGAGGATTCTTTTTTTGTTTTCGCTTGTTAATCTAAACGAACATTTTTTTTGTTTGTGTCCGTCCATTAAGTAAACAAACGAACACAAACCTCCCGCCCAAATAATTCACGAACATTTCGCTGAAATTTTTATTTGTTTACAACCCTACATACATTGACCTAAAATGTAAAACATGAAGGAAGAAAATACCATCCTCTGTAAAAATAAAATAAAAAACAAGTGTCAAGATTCAAGATCAAAATGTTTTTTGTTTTTGGGTCTTTTAGGCTTAGAAAGTCTTCTTATTTTAACGATGCTCTCTCAATATATATAATGAATTATAGAAAATAATAAATAAAAAATAAAATATAAATAAAAGTCTAATATGGTAAGTGAAAAATAGAAAATAAATTACGACACCATGTTGATAATTTTTTTTAAAAAAACGTTATTTTAAAATAATTATATATTTTCCACCAACATATTAACGTCAGATTCAGATAGTTTATATAGCTGGTGTGAAAAGAGTATAGAAAAGAATATCAAAATGAAATTTCATAATGGAACTAAAGGAAAAGCCCAATTACATTATAACCCAAAAACCAGAGGCCCATAACAGCAACACCACATATGATAATCGATAGAAACGGGCCGCACAAGAGAGGCGGCCGGTGGGCATCCAAACCGTGATTTGTATTTCCTAATATATTTAGCTTTAGCGGCTGTTTGGTTCGTCTGTTTTATTTGGTGCTAAATGAATAAGTTGTCTGTATGGTAAATAAATGCTGAATCAATAAGGTGCTGAATCATAATGTGCTGTTTGTTTGGACGTCTGAATGACTGTATAATAAAACAAAAAAAATCTATTTTTTTCTTCCAATTAACATGTCCCATATTGGTGTGGGAACAAAACACCAAAAATTTCCTTTATTACCTTGTCCCATATTTGTGTGGAAATAAAATATCTTTATCTTTATACATATTTTTATCTTTAATCCTAATAAAACACTAAAATAAGGGTCACATGTCTCATTCTAGAAGGTCCACATCAGCATTGTCATATGTTAAAAATCACATTCAAATATCAATTTATTAGATTATCAATTAAGTACAATTACCAATTTTGTCAAAACTAAATTTCCATTAAAAAAAGTGACAAACTTAATGTGAATTTGATAAATTTACTCAATAGTTTGATTATTTTAAAAAAACTAATCAACAATTTGTCAAACATAAAAAAAATTAATTATTTAACCGTTTTTTATATGTATTTAAAATGAACTCAACTTGTGTAATACACGGGTCACTAACATAGTTATATATATTTTTTTTCTTTAATGGTCTCTTGTCTATAAAACTTTTGTCATTAATAGTTTGATCATAATAACTTTTGAATAGAAAATTCCCTTATATATCAAATTGCCTAACGTGTCAGTCTCACAAAGAAAAGAAAGCTATTCCCTCCACAGGTTTTCTTTTCATTTGTTGAGATAGGCGGTGTCCAGTCACTCTCTCCACGCGTCTCTTACGCCAGCTACCTTTTCATAAACCTACATTTTCTCTCTCACACATGCATTCCGTCTTCCCTCTTCTCTCTTTCCTTCTCTCTACCACCGGCGACATTAGCAGTGTTCTCTGCTCCATCTCTTCGTCGGATTGACTGTGACAGTGGCCAGCGTGGTCGGCGGATCACGATGGCGACGGCCCTCTCTCTAAAACTTACAAATTACTCTTCTCTCTCTTAGACTTCCCCACGACCGCCTCTCTCTCTCTCTCTCTAAAAACTTACAAATTACTCTTCACGAAATCGTCTTCCGTTTATTGCTTTGATTTCGATTCCTCTCTGTCAATATCGAACAAGATCATTGGTACCCATCAAAAGCAAACAGATCTGAGAATCAAATCAATGAATTTGAAGGTCCGAGACCTGGATCTGAAGCTCAATGTTCGACGAGGAAGATCATCTCTTCTCAGTATAGAACCGAGGAGATGGAACCTGACAAATTCATCAAAAAGTGTGAGAAAACCGAAACTTTTTTTTCTCTATAATGCCAACTGAAACTGAATGGAAATCAATGTTGCAACTTCTCCTCGACATTATTTTCCTGCATCAGCGATAGCAATTGGTAACCTAAAAAAACAATTTTAAAAAGATATTTGCCTCTGATTTTTTTTTTTTTGCTTCATTTGCTAGATATTTGCCCAATCGGATCCCTGATTTGTAATTGTGTGTTTGTGATTTGCCTTCTGTAGTTAAATGTTGCTTTGCTTATTGAGCACTGATGAGTTTGAATCTTTGGTTCTTGGTTTAATGTACACTCACTTTAGAATTGTCATGAGAAAATGATGCAAATACTTAATAATACCGTAGGAATTTAAGGTTATTTTATAAAATATCTAAATCTTTAGATGACTCTCACATGTGTTGTCCGTTTAATTGATTTAATTAGGACTGATTTGAGTAGAGGAGGTCAATATGCAGTGGTAAATTGTTTTAGTGACTTTGATATTGTGGTTATTTGGTCCTAAAATTCCTCCATGTCATTTGATCCCAATATTGAAAAACATTTGATTAACTGTGCTACTACATAAATATGTGCAGGAAATTATTTTATATAAACAGGGGAAATAAGTTACAGGTTTTGAGGCCATATTATGCAATTGTGTGCTCTGCAGCTATGTACGTCTTTAAGATGTTTATGGTCATTAGAATTTGAGGTTAAAAAATGAAGGTTAAAAGGATGATGATCGTATGTAATTTTTGCAATTGGCTTGGTGAGATGACATACTTGGTTTGTTCATCTTTGTTCATATGTATTTTAGTGCAGGGATATAAGTAATTAATGGTATTTTGAGACCTAGGTTGTTTTAGATGATGAGATAGATGATGATCATAGGTAATATTCTGCACTTGGCTGGGTGTGATGACGTACTTGGTTTGTTCATCTTTATTCATATGTATTTTAGACTTTTAGTGCAGGGATATGAATAATTAATGTTATTTTGAGACCTAGGTTGATGATGATCATAGGTAATCTTTTTCACTTCGCTTTGTGTGATGACATACTTGGTTTGTTCATCTTTCTTCATATGTATTTTAGTGCAGGGATGAGTAATTTATGGTGTTTTGAGACATAGGGTGTTTTTTCCTTCATATGATGCCTTTTTTTTAATGAGAATTTAAAATTTTGATTTATTTTCTTATTTTTACATCCTACTTTTTCACATTTGATTTTCAGCATGTTGCATTTGGCTAGCTTTTGTGCTGTATTTAGGGTGCTTTGCTGTTTTGTCACGCATTCGTCAGGTACTTGCAGAGCTTTGAAATTCATAATTTTGGTGTTTTTATGTCTAAATTATCATGGCTTTTAGTCATTTAAATGGGAAAGAGATTGAGCTGCAAATGAGATTTCTAAGTCTGCCCTGTTGTGTCTTTTTAAACCAGCTTTTGATTTACTTTACTTCTTATGTGTTTGTCATTTGTTACTCATGATTTTATCCTTATGCTGTGGATGTTTGGTGAATTGAATCATTTGTCACTTTAACCTTCTGTGTGATATTTGCAACTTTAGATAGCCGTTGTTCTTTGTATTAGTTGTAATTTTCTTTTGTTGTTTTCAACATTTGGTTTTTCTAGCAGTGGGGATTGTATAGTTGGATCGTTTTTTCATTCCCCTATATTTTTTTACATTCCTTACCCTCTTTTTGTTGTAAGTATCTTAGGTGTCTATCTGAGATTGAAAGTTGTGGCTATAAAAATTGACAATCTTTAAACAGGATAGCAAGTTGTTCATTGATTTGTTTTCGTTGATGTAGATTTGGTTTTGCCTTTTTATTTGCTCTATGTCAACGACCTCTACACTTGCTAAGATCAGGTAACAATTATATCCCTTTTTTGCTTTTGTTTGAAAAATTGTTTGTGCCCTTCTCATATCTTTTGGGATGTGATAATAGGAAGTTTAATAATCCATAATTTAGTCCTATAACTATTTTCACTTTTTTTGCTTTATGTTGTTAAGTAGAGGACCTAGGTTTCCATATTTTGTTGTTGAGATGTTTATATATTTTTTGCTGCATATTCTGAAGCAGAGGACCTAAGTTTCCATATTTTGTGGTTAAGATATTTTAGTTTACCTGTTTTGATCATACACTTTCCTACTTGATGTACTCCCTTATTTAATACTAGAGGAAAAGGATTGAGATTGAACAAACTATAATAAGCAACAAGAGTACACTACATGAACATGGTCTTAATGACATCATAAATAGCAACAAAGAATTATATACAACCTCAAAATACTTTTGAGAACCCAATATTGTCATTCCCATAATAAATTATTTGTTTTAAACCAGTTGACGTAGAATAACGGCTGCATTATGGCAAGAAGTTAACAGGTCAGAAGAACAAGTCAACAGACAAGAAATTCAAGCTGCACAACTTCTGGTCCTCATCGCCTTAAGCACAGTCAAAGTCGGAGATTCCAAGGGTAACACATCCTACAACATACACCAACTTGAACACATTTGGTCTACTTATGAATGCATAGGTATCTAAGTTTTTAGTTCTATTTTACTCATGAATTTGATATTGTGTTGTATGTCTTTTTTTTTCTAACCCTCATTTGCTTCTAATTAACCTTTTTGGTGCTGACATAAGTAGACTGGATTAAGTTTTTTTTTCTTAATTTCCTTCGGATAGGATTTCTTTTATCTTTATGTGTTTAATTTGCAGATTGTTAGAGTTGTGCTTTCAAGTTCAGGTAATATGTAAAAAAAAAATTTCTCTTTGGTTGTAAATCCATGTGGTATTACAAAAGATAATGTTTTTTAGATAGGTATCTAAGTTTTTAGTTAATTTTACTTATGATTTTGGTATTGATATTCGTTTGTAAAATGGTTGTTAATGCTTATATGTTCGTCTTCAGATCGAGTATAATTAACCTCTCTGGTAGATACTAAGGTCACTTGAGTATATGTTTACTTTCTAATTGGACTTTCACTTTCTGTTCTATGTTTATAGAAATATATTAGGCTTCTTATATTTTCCTTTCTTTGCTTTGCAAATTGTCATAATTCTGTCATAATTCTGCTCTCAAGTACATGTACCAATTTTTTTAGTTACAGTACAAAATGTTTTTTTTATAGTGTTTCTCTTCTTCTTACATGTCCAGTTTAGGGTCAATTTTTTGTCTGGAGTTACTTAAAAGATACTCTACAAAACTGCTATTTGGTTTTAGTTTGTAAACTTATTATGGTGTTGTCCTTTAGTTGTTTTAGGCAATTTGATATATAAGGGAATCTTTTATATAAAATAATAGAGAACTTTACTAAAATTTAATAAACCGCGGCAACGCGCGGGGCACTTTACTCGTTATAATGATAATGATTGATCATAATAAACACGTACGTCTATTGTTTTAGATATATGATGTACTAGTTTTTATACCCCGTGCATCGCACGGCTGCGATAAAAATGTTATAGAACTTTTTAAACTGTAATTTAGTAAATTATATTATATATTTAATTTAGTAATTAAATAATTAGTTATTAAATAATTTAGGATGCAATAAATAAAAAGTCGGATATATATATCTAAATCTTTTCTTTTTAAAAGAAAAAAGTTTTTTTTTAAATAATTATTTAATTATGTTAGTGATTATCTCTACAATAAATATATTTTATTTATTACCTTGGAAATACAAATAATTGATTAATTATGGTGGTTGATTATCCCTACGATAAATATATTTTACTTATTGTCATGAAAATAAAAATTAATTGATTAATTAGGCTTGTGATTATCCATACAATAAATAATTTTTATTTATTGCCATGAAAATACAAAAACTAAAAATAAGAGGGGATGATTTAAGAGGAAAAATTATTATGAGGTTGAATGTGAGAATGAAATGTGTCCAAAAACTTTCCTTTTATAATAATAGATGATAATGGAATAAAATATTTTATAATACATGTATAATATTTAGTTAAAATATTATTATGAATAAAGTATTATAAGTATTATATTAATGTACTAAAGTATATGCAATAAAATATATTATTTTAATAAAATAATATATAAGCAATAAAAATATTATCTTGAATAAAATATTAACCTTAATACTAAAATTTAGTATTTGGATAATTACCAACTTTAATATAAAAATTTGTATTTTAATAATTAATTATTGGATAATTACTTATTAAAAGTTTAAACTAAATAAACCCTAATATGGAAATTTACTATTTGGATAATTATTTATTTAAACTTAGATTTAATCCAAAAATTTGTGGTGATGACAAGTGTCCTTTTTTACTAATTAAAGTAGGAACAAACTTTTTGTTTATTATATAGTTTAGATTTAGATTTAGATTAGATTTAGATTAGATTTAGATTTAGATTAGATTTAGATTAGACATTTAAATAAACGCCTATAATTTCTTCATCTACTGATTCTAGTTATTCTGATGTATATTCCTCCTTTCTAACCATAAACCACCAACCTTGATTAATCATCGAATGCACTAAAAAATTAAATTTCATTGCCCTCATTTGGGTTAGATCTACAAAAGGTTTATGAAGTTAGGTGTAGTATCAAAACCCCCAACCATACTAGTAAAGAAGTTATCTTACTAAAGAGCCACATTTTAATTCCTTCAATAAATAGTACATATTTTTCAATATTATCTTTATATAATTTTTTTCTCCTTTGCTCTAAAAAGGAATATTTACATTAGTTGTATCTTTTATTGCACTTTAGTATTAAAACTAATTATGCATTTACTACATATGATTAGTAAAAGTAATATCATTAACATATACTGAAAAAAGAACTAAGGTTGGAGATATGTTTGATTTTGTTATGTTTTAAACAATATAGTACATGAGAAAAATTTGTTGGGACAAAACAAGGATTCTAAGATAATGACTTTGTAGGTAAGTTTGACAAAAATGAAACCCTTCAACTAAATCATGTGTTGTTAATGGAAAAAATATAGAAGGTTACTATCACTTCAATATGTAGAAAGGTCATAAAGTCAAACCCCTAAATTGTTGGTTGAATTTAAATAGTCCAACCAATGCTTAATAATTTAATTAACATTGTTGAAATATTTCAAAATTAATGACTTCAATTTGTTGAATAAAACCTAAAAATTAGGTCGGAACTGTTTAATTACATATCGAACAAGTTGAGAAATTATTATCGAATGGTAATTGTAGAAAGAATAATACCATGGTTCCCATCATCCTCGTAATCTTTCTTGTCTTGACTGGTGATAGTTTATCATGTTCCAATGTTGGTAAATCGTTTATGAGTCGTTTATTATTTATGTCTTAAGTTAACGGGTCAAACACTTAGTATTATTATGGGCCGGAGGCCAAGTGTCATTGGGTTATGTATTTAAACGGGAGCCCAACCCGTGTTGAATGTTTAGTCGGGTCGAAGTCCACTAGGCCGCTAGTTTAGTTTGGGTTAACACCGTTAGTCGGTTGGGTAGTTAAACTAACGGAGGTTAGGTAGTTACCGTTAGCAAGGTGGTATAAATAGGGGGACTTCTATGTAATTATCAATCTCTTCAAAATTAAAAGAAAGAAAACAGTTTCTTTCTCTCTCGATTTCTCCCTGTACGTTGTATACAAACACACACAAACACTTTCATACTCAATCTCAGTTGCAAGGTTTTTGTGGTTAAATTATGTTGAAGACTTTGTTGGATCGCAAGAAGGGTGATCAAGATGTTGATCACACAAAGATTATCAGTGGCATCAGAGCCGAAGGTTCGCAGGGACCGGAAAAGAAGAAGGGTAGAGCGGATAAGTCGGAAAATTGGAGATCTACTCGTGTCCCGCTGGAGGGGACGAGCGCAGGTTGTCAATCAACATTACCAGGAGTGCGAATGGAGGGTCGAAACCCTCATTCGTTTCATCAGTCGCAAGAGGATGGCGGGCATGCACGGTCCAGCGGTAAAGGGATAGCGGTGGTGTCGAGGACATCGCGGTTGAATTCTAAAGGGAAAGGAAAGATGGTAATGGGTGATGAAGACGACAACGGTTCGCCGGTTGCCATACGGGCGAAGGCCTGCCGCAAGAAGGGGGTTACGGGACATGCGGGTTCGCGTAAACCGCCCAGGTATGTAAAGTGTTGTTATTTATGTGATGACACTGGTCATGATGCGCTATTTTGTCCGACTAAGTATTTTGATCTACCAAAACCCGTCAAGGAGACGGAGTTTCTCGTGCATGGCACCGGGGGTGGCCAATGGGACGATATGTGGTATGTTAACACACGTGTGAAACATCATATGTGTGCTAACAAATCACTCTACACGAGATTTAAGCGAATGTTTGGTGTGGATACAAATGAGGAGGATAACGATTTTGTGTTTATTCATGGAATCGGGGAAATCAAGATGGTTGTTGAGAATTCCGTTCGTACCATTCAGTGTGTATGCTATGTCCCGAAGCATACAAGGAATGTGTTAAGTCTAGATCAATTGACACATCAAGGGTATGATGTGGTGTTTGATGGTAGTAGTTGTTTCATTGAGAGAATGATCAAAAGAAAAGTCAAATACGAAGTGCCAATTCACATGAAGGCGTTGGGGGATCTAGAAGATGAGTTTCTTTATCGTTATTTCGAGAGATTGGATGAGAAACTAGAGGTCGAACGTGATAAAGAAGCAATAGAGGCATACGTAAGAAACTGGGGTGGCCAAGGTGTTCAAGAATCCGATGAAGAAGAAACATTAAACATCTTAGTAGAAGGCGGAGATGAAAACGATTTGGGTTCGGTGATGTATGAAGATGGTAAAGAAGAACACTTTGTGAAGGAGAAAAAGGCCATACGTGAGTTTCTTATGTTAGTAGAGAAGGAACCATTCAAGAACCATGAAGATGAAAGAAACGAGATATGAAACCGGGTTAGTCAAGAATCAACCATTATGCCGGGTGAGTCACGTGTTTTGATTAATGGTTATAATGTGGAGAGTTGTGTTAACTTTCTTGAAATTTTAAAGGTTCATGATTTATTCATGAAACACAAGTATTCTTTTCATATCGAGTTTGAACGATTGGTTGAGTGGTTTACTAAGGATTTTCTAAGAATCCGAAAGAAGGAAACGTACCCTCCCACTTTATGTGATAGTACGCGCATCGACATGATGGATCTTTACTTGAAAATCCAAAAGGAGGGGGGTTTCGAGATGGTTTGTGAAGACAAAAAGTGAAACAAGATTGGTCGATCGAGACATGGGATTTGGTTTCGGTATGGGTGAAAAGGTTCGAATGGCTTACATCAAGTACTTGGAATTGTTGGAGTACTACTACACCGAAGCAAAGATGCGTGTCAAATACTCGGAAGAAAAAAGGCTGGAAATAGAGCAAGCAAAGGAGGCAGAAATGAAGTTCAAGGAACGCATCGAGCATGAAAAAGAGCAAGAACGGGTTGTCCAAAGCAACCCAAAATGGAAGAAAAGATGTGTTGGTGCTGTCCGCGATTTTCCAGCCGGTTGTGGACCAATTGGAGGACTTGGTGGCGTGCAAGATGATGCAAAAATCGAAGATAGTGAGCCCGAAGAAGAGGAGGCAGCCGCAAGTCAGTTTGAAGATGAGGATTACATCCTCCTTGAGCCCGAAACTTGAAGAAACGGAGCAGCGAAGACATAAACGATTTAGGGGGTGTATTGTTGGTAAATCATTTATGAGTCGTTTATTATTTATGTCTTAAGTTAACGGGTCAAACACTTAGTATTATTATGGGCCGGAGGCCAAGTGTCATTGGGTTATGTATTTAAACGGGAGCCCAACCCGTGTTGAATGCTTAGTCGGGTCGAAGTCCACTAGGCCGCTAGTTTAGTTTGGGTTAACACCGTTAGTCGGTTGGGTAGTTAAACTAACGGAGGTTAGGTAGTTACCGTTAGCAAGGTGGTATAAATAGGGGGACTTCTATGTAATTATCAATCTCTTCAAAATTAAAAGAAAGAAAACAGTTTCTTTCTTTCTCGATTTCTCCCTGTACGTTGTATACAAACACACACAAACACTTTCATACTCGATCTCAGTTGCAAGGTTTTTGTGGTTAAATTATGTTGAAGACTTTGTTGGATCGCAAGAAGGGTGATCAAGATGTTGATCACACAAAGATTATCATCCAACTCCCGATAGTCTTCATCCAAGAAGAAAAAATGAGTCTCGTTCGGCGAAAGGGCTCTCTGTGGCACGGATGTCGATGACAAGCGACTCTGTGTTTAAACTCTAAACACATTTAAGACTTGTACATAAGTTTTAAAGATGACTTAGTTAGAATCAGGAGAAATAATCTTAGTTATGTTGATTGGGTATTATTGTATTTAATTTGTTTGCATGCATTTTAATTATGAAGTTGGATTTGATTAGAAGATGTTGATTTTATTTAGGTCTAACTCCCATTATCAACCTGACTATATGTGAATTCAATTATGAAAAAATGTGCAAAGTGACAGTTCGTACACAAATGATAGACGACACCATAATATGGAAATGGAGCTGATCGAGAGAGCCGATGGAGATTGGAGAAGTGAGTTGCAAAGGATTTTGAAAAGGTTGAATAGATTGCCAACAAAACAAGCATTAGTCAAAAGATAAAGAAACCTATGTAACTTTGCAAAGGTTGTATGAGATAATCAAATCAAGATATGGTACAAACTCATGAGTGGAGGAAGTTGTGGTACATTTGGAAGACTGACTGAAATGATATGATTTTCTAACAACAAAATCAGTTTTCCATCTGAAGTAGTTGAGGAAATAAATATCAACACATTTTTATGGGTCAAAAACATGACCAAAGCATATAGTTAATTTAGAGTGGTCCACCTTATGCTATTTTGCTTTACTCTTTTAGAATGCCTCTATGACATTATGACATATTAAGTTGTACACTTTGTTTTCTAGCGTGCTAGCTAGGTTTTTTTTATAAGGTTTTATATCTGGTATTCAAAAAACTAAAATGTTAGTGTTTATTGAATTTTAAGTTCACAACTTTATCAAGATCTTACAAATTATTTTGTTTAACTTGGAGAATATTTTGATATTCTCATGTTTTAAAAGTAACTTCGGAATTGAATATTCTTGTAAATTTAGATTGAATATGCGGAAATGGAAGTCATGGTATTCAGCTCCAAGTCTCTAAGACCAAATAGTGTGAATTTTTCCTTCATTATAATGACATTAAACTCTTAATGGCTTACTTGGGAAATGATGTAATGTTTCTTAGGCTATTCATAATGTAGCGTTTAATGAAGGCTTGGTGTTGTAATTGAGCCCTTAAACACAACCTTCTAGGGTGTGACGGGGCTTCATCACGATGGTGTATAAAGTTATTTTTTTCAATCATTATATTACTCATCATCTCATATTTCTATATAAAATCACACATTCATACCAACATCATTACACGCTTTTATTAACATCGTCGGATCGCCTGCGTGATCATCGCTTTTATTAACATGACCTTAGTTATTACTTTTATTCCTAAAAATGTTATCTGGTTAGTGATGTACCTGACAATTAAAAGATTTAAGGTTTAAACTCTCTATAAAGTACAAGTTGTGATATATTTATCTAAAAGTCTAGAAATTAATTTCTATGAAAAAAAAATGTGATCCAATCCTATATTCATAGTGGATTACGACCAAGCCTTCTCCTCTTAAAGTTGAAATTTCAGACATTTTCTTATATTTTAAGAACTTTTAAGATTGAAAAGATAAACAATATACTATGTTTGTGCATAACACACTCATGATATATATATGAAATGTGTTTTTCTTATAAAAGCCAAGATAGTGGAGAATTATCATACACTTAAGAAAAGTTTTGTTCAACTTATACTCACCCTTTCAAAAAGGTTATGCATGCATTGATTAGTATCTTTTTGTCATCACATCACCAATTATCTTCTTAACTAAGAAAAACATTATTTCTCTACAAGTCTACCAAACTATATCTCATATTATTGTGTGCTATACCATTAAGGGTTTGAAATACAATTTAAAGATCGGTTAGTTGGTCTATTTGTCCAAATATAATGTCACATGATCTTTTCATCTTAGAGTCCCTCAGTATATATAAAACATCACAAAAATGATTAAAATTTATGATTGTCAAGAAGGTCGGGTACATAACAATTGAACAGAAATGGTAAAAAATAGGTACCGAAAATAGTTGTGTGTGCAATTAAGTATATAGTTAAATATATAAAATTACAATAATTTTTTAAAACTTTTGAAACTGTTAAAGGTGAATATTTGGCAAACATATAAAAGTTTAGGGTCGTCCGACGATGCATGCATGTAATGGGAGGACTCAATGGGACCCTATATTTCTAGCTTTTGCTTTATGCCCAACTTTGTTTTGCTTTTCCCACATTCTTCTCCATTGCTTTCTGACTGTTTGTACAATATTACCCTTAAACATCATCTAGTTTCGAAAATGCCCTTCTACCTCATTAGACCATGTTTGTAAATATGAATGTAAATGAGTCAGACGGCTTTGATTTATTATCCAAGCCGGGTTTAATCGAGCTTGTTTGAACCAAAATTGAAAACCGAGCTGGGATTGAAATTGGATTAAACAGAGATCAACTCATCTTCTAGATCTGATCTTCAGTGGGAGCTTGAATGGATTGAAATCAAGACCTGCAAAAGTAATAGCCAGGGGTGGACCTAAGAAGGCCCCAGGAGTAGCGTCCGCTGCCCCTGAACTTTTACCCCGACGTGTAATTTTTTTTTTTAAGTTTTCGGTTTTTCGCGACCCCTGGAAGAAATTTTATGGTTTTTACATAAAAATATGATCAAAAGCCCCTTGAAAATATGATCAGAAGTCCGTTAATTACCTTAAAAAAAATTTCGGGGCCGCTGCCCCAGAACCCCCATTAGTCCCGACAAATTTTTTTTTTTAACGCTACCCCTAACTTTTTCTCCTGGATCCGCCCCTGGTAATAGCGCGTTAGGACCAAAACAAAGCCAGAGATTGGGCTCTGTTACGACCTTCCGGTGTGAGAATCAGTGATCTTAATAAACGGAGAAGAAAGAACTATGCAAGTAAGAGGGAATGTGAGAGCATTAATGAATGTGATACTTGAGCAACTTTGAGTATTTATACAAAGGGTTGCATGAAGAGTGTGCATGTGCGTCGCACGTGGGCTCGCGTAGGGTTTCAATAAGCAGTTGGAGATGAAGGCCCAAGATCTGTTTGACACATGCAGGATGCGCGGATGTATGACACGTGTCATAACAGATTTAAGGTGCCATCACTGCTTGATTATTCTGTGTTCCAAAAGGATTTGGAGTGGACCACAATGACGTTGAGACAAATCCTGTGGGTCAAGAAAGGTCTGCGAAGGGTCTGGTTTGGAGGAAATCGGGTCTATCATCTTCAAGTCCTCCCTAGTCCAGTGTTAAAGCTTTAAGACTTTGGCACTGGGCTGAAGAAGACAATGTGTAAATTGTGTGCGGCGTTTTGTTTTTCAGCGGGGAGGAGATATTGGTGTAAGAATTACATTCACCGACTTGGCACACGCGCATCGGCACATCATTCTTCTCATGTGATGATGAAGTAATATGGTTTCGACAAACCTTACCCTAAGAAGCATTTTATCGGGAAACTGCCTTCTAGTTGTCGTTATAAAGACTGGAAAAAGGAATACTTCTTCATACATGTCGGCGTAATTCCGGGCAACATGGTATTCTGGTTGGGGACTAAAGAGGCTGCGGATATTCCTCATCTTCCTAAGATTGAAGAGACGGACATTTACAAATGGCTATCGGCGCATTGTACTGATATGTGCGAGCTTCATGGAGATGTGCTGGTAGCGATTGGCATGAGTAGGAAGTGGACCCGCCTGGGTGTGGTTCCCATCATTGGCAGGGCAGATAAAGAGCCCTGTAACTGTTACAACTTGTTGGAGGCGGACAAGCGGGGTCTTATAAGGTTTGGCGATAGGGGCGTACCTTCACATGTTGTGTCTACCCCAGATTTGAGGGCACCTTTGACGCCAACAACGCGTTCACTTGGGGAGTTTAGGTATGAGATGGCACATTTCTTGTAACTTCCCTTTTTCCTGGAATTGTAGCACATTTCGTTGCACATGCGGAGGTATCTATTGAAGAATTTTTTGACAACTATGCCACTGTGGCTGAGATTTCGGCAGTGGATCTTGCGCTAGCAGAAGCGGGTCCGAGTGTGGGTGGGTCCGATGGAGATGATGAGGACCGTGCTTCTAATCCAGAAGACCAGCGTCCTATTAGCACCATCATTCCAGGTCATAAAAGTAAAGCTTCTCCAGGCAAGGGTGCCACTATGGAAGATGAACCGGAGACTCACCGAAAGAAAAATAGTAAGAAGAGGCGGAAGGAATCTTCCGCCAAGAGGACAGCGAGATTCCTGTAGAGTCAAACATGTATATATTTATCTTTCTATTTGCAAGTTATTATCCATCTTTTATGTTGGCACTTCTTAACTTGACTTTGTTGTTACAGGTGCTGAAGGTACCGGTCTGGAGACTAGCGCAACTAGGAATGGTGGTGATAAACCTACCGAGACTCATGAGGCCATCCCCTTTTCTGAACCAGGTCCATCTACCACTCCGGTAGACAAGAAGAAGAAAAAAAGATTGCGTAAGGTTTCTGACACGAAGATTTATTCTCCTAATGTTCTTCAAGGGAGCGCCTCGAGGCCTCTCGTGAATACTGAGGTTCCACTTACCGCACCTTCTACTTCTGAAAAACGGGTTGGCGGGAAGAAGGTTGATAGTGATATTACTTTCGACGCTGAGGTTGATGCGGAGCTGGTGAAGGAGAACACGAGGAAGGCAGAATTAGAGGCTCAGAGGAGTAAAGAGAGTTCTGCTACGTGGGAGAAAGAGAAGTTGGTGATGGAGGCGCAGATAGAGAAATTTTGCGAGAAAAGGTTGCCAAAACTATTTCTCATGCGTTTAAGTGTCATACTCAGAAGTTAAAGTTGTAGATGCCGGAGGATTCCCATATTCTCCTACAATTAGATATAGCCCTTCCAAGGCGAGTGAGCCTTTTGTGCTTTCTAATTGAAGAAATTAGAAAGTGCAAAAGCTACGAAATGCACACCCCTGTGATCGCGTGACCAAAGAACAATTTAGTTTCTATCACCAGCGTCTGGCCCTTCCAAAAATGGGTAGTCGATATAGTGGGTCATTTCCCTGAGCCGTCAGGGCTTGTGAAATTTTTGGTCGTTGCCATTGATTATTTCACTAAGTGGGTGGAGGCGAAGCTGTTGGCCACAATTATTGCAGTCAACATCAAAAAACTTCCTCTGGGAACTCATTGTATGTCGTTTGAAAATTCCCCTATACGTTGTAAGTGACAACGGGAAGGAATTCACGAACAAGACAGTTATGGCGTCGTGCAAAAGAACTCCAAATCAAATAGATTTTCACCTCGGTCGCGCACCCACAGGGGGCAATGACCAGATGGAAAGAGCTAACAGAAGCATTATGGAAGGGATAATGATTCCTCTAAGTTATGAAGGGTCCTCATGGGTGGACGAAATTCCAAATATGCTCCAGGCACATAGAACTATGCACAAGTCCAGCAATGAAGATACCCCCTTCATTCTAACCTATGGGACTGAGGCGGGCATCATAGCTGAAATCGGTCTCCCCTCGGTGCACATCCTAGCAGAGGAAGAAACAAACAATGAAGAAGAGCTCCACAAAAACCTGGATTTACTAGAAGAACACATATAGTTAGCGCATACCTGAGAGATCCAACATAAGCAACGAATGGAAAATACTATAACAAAAAGGTGTGTGAAGTAATTTTCACAGTTGCAGACTATGTACTGAGGGATAATGAAGCCAGTAGGGTTTTACCCCTAGGTAAGTTAAGTCCCAGATCAGAAGGTCCATACATGATACATGGCACAGTGGGCACAGGCACTTACATTCCCTCCAGCCTAGATGGAAAAGTTATTGTCCGAACTTGGAACGTTGCGCAACTCCACCGATGCTATATGTGATAAATTTCCCTTTTTCATCATATGCAAGTCTTATGACTATTTCAAAATTCTAATAAAGCATCGGATTTCTTGTTTAATAAGTACTTATCTTCATAATGGAATAAATAACAAACACCCTGATAATCGCGCCTGTGTGGCACGACTTTTGGAACACGACGCTATTAACAATATACGTATAAAAACCCGGGTAAACGCCTAGCTAACGCCACTCCCTCATAATTAAATTGTGCTTAAAATGAGCATGCAGACAGAAGACTTTCAGAAAACTATCATTATGATAGGCTTTTTTCGAACATCGTTTGAACACGCTTGTAAGTCTAAACCGTAAGCGCGCTTGAAAAACAAGCAGCGCAATGGGGCCCTCTCCATGGAATCAAACTCCACACTTGTGCGTAAAACATAAAACCACAGTGATTTAAAACAAGATAAACAGTGCCAAAGGCATGATTTACATTCGACCAACAAAATTGCGGCATATTAATGGCGACTTTGCAAAAACAAGTTCAAGAGACATATCCTCTAACCGAAAGGTTCACCATCTTTATCGTCTTCATTACCTTCTTCATCATCGTCTTCGTCACCAGAACTCACTAGGCAGGATCGCTTTGACCGGCTCCAATGTAGGCTCATCAGCGTGACCGACAAGTGTGTCAAACAAAGAAGGGAGGTGTTCGTAACGGAACACATGTATACAAAAGCCACAATAAAAAAGGTACAACTCATATAATGTGGTTATTGGTTGATGTAAAATCGAAGGTGGATGGCTGGCCAAGGACGATTTGGCTCTCCTGTGCCTGCCTACAAGGATGGAGTTGCTTCGAATCTTTATCTTTGTTTCGGACCTGAACGGGAAAAAGAGTTAGGAATAATGGAGGGAGATGGATCCTCCGGCTCAGACCTTGACTGACTCCTTCCTCATCGTATAAAATATGTCATTTTTCAAGTAATTCAAAGTTAAAACTATATAACTATAAAAAAACATGTAAATTTAGAAGTAAGATTTATAGAATTACTAGTTTTAAAGAAAATTTGAAAGGAGTGTTTGGTTCGTGAAATGTAATTAAATTGGATTTGCAATGTTTTCTTCTAAAAGTTGTGCTTAGTTGGGTTATAGACCAATCTAAATTAGAATTAATTCATTTAATCAATGAAATTTGAGGTCGTGTAACTTTCCTTCATTAAAGTGATGGATTTATAAAGAATGTTGAAATAGTAGTAAATATCATTGATTAAAGGATTTCATTCATTTCAAATTTATTCGTTACCCACCTATCCACAATTTTAAAAGGAAAAAAGTTGCAATTCCAATAACATTACATTTTACGAACCAAACACCCTCCAATAGTGGCAAGATGGATATTAAGTTAGAAAAGGAGGGCAAAATGGGAATTTTCCAATGGAGAAGTGGGATTGGCTATCTCTCTTTCATGTGATTCTTTCCTTTATATTTAGTTCTCCAAACATAAAAACTTTTATAAAAGCATCTGCTTTTCTCAGAACAACATTCCTTCAATTCCGAAAAATAACTGCTTAATAACTCACAACAACTGCTTTAAATGTTGTACCTTACTATACATTTAAATAACATTAGCTCTGGAAATAAAACTTCCGTTAATTTTCTTCCTTTAATTGCTGTTTCTATTTTGGTTCCCACTCTAAACAGAGTTTTGACCGTTGCACCCTCTCTCTCTCACACACAAGTTGGGTTTCTGTGTGTTCTTGAAGCTCCTCTCTCTCTCTCTCATACTATCCGTGAAGTGTGTGTTCTTGAACTGCATGAGTCCTGTTTCAAAGAATCTTGTGTTCATTTCTGTTCTTGAAGCTAATCTCCTCCCACCATTGATTAATCAACACCCAGGTAACAATCTTGAACTTTCTTGATTTTACTGCATGAAACTTCACTATTTCATCCAGATTTGTTCTTTATCTGCATAAAAAAGTACTAGTTCAATTTACTTTCTGTTTTTGATTCCCCAATATGTTTAATCTCCAGGAAGAAATTTTGCACCTTCTAAAACATTAAAAAAAACAACCTTTAGACATTTAGTATTTGAGGGTTTCATTCCACTTATTTTTTTAATTTTTCTTCTAATATTGTATTATTTTAGTAATAGTTCTAAGATTTTGTTGGTATTTTTTACGGGGAGTTTGATTGTTTAAAGGTTTTACCAGGAGCTTTAGTCAAGAAGAAGCTTTAGTTACCAAGATTGTCAAATTTCTTTGGAGTTTCCCAAAATTCTAATAATTCCCTTTATCTTTCTGATCAAATGCTTTAAAGAAACCTAATTGATTACACATTTTTTTATAATTTTTATTTGCTAAATAAATTCTTTTTTTTTTCACCCATGTGATAAACTCTGTGAAAGGCTGCTGCTTGTACTGCCCCTTTATCCTCTTTTGTATATTTAACCCAAAAAAGATAATTTCTGTAGTTTTCTTCTTTGTTAATTTTAACTCTTAATTAGTTTCCAGATTAATTCCATTAGTTTTATCATTTTCAGGGGAAAAATATATATTTTGTTAATTTTGATTTTAGTCAAACTTTAGTTCACAAAATCTGTAGTCAAATGTGTAAGTTTCACATTCTTAGCATGTTTTTTTGTATATTTAACCCAAAAAAGATAATTTCTGTAGTTTTCTTCTTTCTTAATTTTAACTCTTAATTTCTAGATTAGCTCCATTACTGTTATCATTTTCAGAGGAAAAATATGTATTTTGTTAACTTCGACTTTTCAAGTCAAACTTTAATTCACAAAAATGTGTAATCTTTCACATTCTTAGCATGTTTTTTGTATATTTAACCAAAAATAGATAATTTCTGTAGCTTTCTTCTTTCTTAAATTTAACTCTTAATTAGTTTTCCAGATTAATTCCATTATAGTTATCATTTTCAGGGGAAAAATATATATTTTGTTAACTTTGACTTTTCAAGTCAAACTTTAATTCACAAAATCTATAGTCAAATGTGTAATCTTTCACATTCTTAGCATGTTTCTCTTTTAACCATAAATATTTCACTAAATTTCAACCTAGTAATGTAGATTTCCTGAAATTAAAACATGCATTACCATCAATTCAAATTCAAAAACCACTCTTAACTAGTTTTCCTGATTAATTCCATTATTTTTTATCATTTTCAGGGGAAATTTTTTTTATTTAACTTTGACTTTTCAAGTCAAACTTTAGTTCACAAAATCTGTAGTCAAATGTGTAATCTTTCACATTCTTAGCATATTTTCAGGGGAAAATATATATATTTTGTTAACTTTGACTTTTCAAGTCAAACTTTAATTCACAAAATCTATAGTCAAATGTGTAATCTTTCACATTCTTAGCATGTATCTCTTTTAACCATAAATATTTCACTAAATTTCAACCTAGTAATGAAGAGTTCCTGAAATGATAACATATATCACCATCAATTTCAAATTCAAAAACCAGTTGTTTGACCTTACCAAAGTCAAAACTTGTGTTCTTCCAAACAGGACCCCAAGATCCCTTATGAAACACAAAAACTGGTGAAATCAAGAATGGGATGTTCCTCATCAAAACTGGAAGATGAAGAAGCCGTACAGCTCTGTAAAGACCGAAAAAACTTCATCAAAAAAGCCGTTGAACACCGAACCAAATTCGCCTCTGGCCACAAAGCTTATCTTTTATCACTAAAAAGAGTTTCAGCAGCTTTAAAAGACTACGTAGAAGGTGATGAACCCCGTGAATTCTCCCTAGATTCATTCACCACCCCACCACCTTTTCAACCAACCAAAAAAACCACCCCAAGATTCATCACAATCTCCCCAAACTCCTTCACCATTGAGCAGCCTAAACTCCACTACCTCAAATCCGGCGGAAACCCCTCGGTTTTCGTCGAACAAATGCCGCCGGAGTCACCGGAGATAGCCCGGGTGGAGTCATTTAACCACCACCATTCTCCGGTTTACCAGTACGCAGCCGATAGTTTCTTCGGCATGCAGTCCCCGTTACATTCACAATCGCAATCCCAGTCGTCGATTTTCGACTACAACCGGCCGAATTTACCGCCACCTTCGCCTCAAAGATCTTCGCAATGGGACTTCTTCTGGAACCCGTTTTCGTCATTGGATTACTACGGGTTAAGAAACAGTAACGTGTTCGATGATGATGTTAACGGGTTGCAACAAGTTAGAGAGGAAGAAGGGATTCCAGAGCTTGAAGAAGAAACAGAACATGAAACAGAGGAGTTTAGCCATGGAATGGGCAGGGGAGGAAACAAGGCAGATCTGAATTGTGACCATGATGATGAAGTTTCTGTTGTTGATGTGGATGAAGAAAATGATGACGAGTTCGAGACCGATAGCGGGGAGGAAACTGTAAGCGAACATGAACACGAACACGAACACGAAAACGATCTGGAATCGCATGCTCATTCGCCGCAGTTGACGAGTAAAAACGCGCAGAATCTCGAGGTCTCGAAAGGCGAAAGCTCGGGGAAAGTTGTGAACAATGAGCAGAGGGGTAAAGCCGAAGGGACGCCGGGGTTCACGGTGTATGTGAACCGAAGGCCGACGAGCATGTCGGAGGTGATCAAGGATCTCGAAGCGCAGTTCCAAACCATCGCGGATTCAGCGAACGAGCTTTCGGTTATGCTAGACTCGAACCGGGCTCAGTACTCGTCGTCTTCGTCACATGAACTCACGGGTATGAAGATCTTGAACCCGGTGGCATTGTTGAGGTCCGCGTCATCTTCTCGGTCAAACTCGTCGAGATTCTTGGTGAACTCGTCGAGAGAAGAGGGTTACACTAGCAGCAGTGATCAGTCGGACGAGTCGTGTATGTTTCACAACAATCATCAAACGACTCTCGATAAACTATACGCGTGGGAGAAGAAACTATATCAGGAAGTGAAGGTAAGATTTGCCATCATCTTATAATTTACTAAGTTTTACCGGGTATGTTTGTTTGTTTGTTGTTTGTTTGTTGGGTTGTTACCGTGGGTTAACGGTTTGGTGATTCGGGCAGGCGGGTGAACGGATTCGGATAGCGTACGATAAGAAACTTGCGCAACTTAGGAACCATGATGCTAAAGGGGATGACCATTCTTATGTTCATAAGACAAGAACAGCCATTAGAGATTTGCATACACAGATTAAGGTTTCAATTCACTCTGTTGAAGCTGTATCCAAAAGGATTGAAACTTTGAGGGATCAAGAACTTCAACCACAGCTTCTTGAATTGATCCAAGGGTATTATTGTCATCTCCTAACTTCATTTTTAGTTTTGTTATCCACTTTTAAACTAGTTATTTAGGGGTCAAATAAAATTACTAGTAAATTTTCTTTTTAAAAATTGAATTTTAAAATTACAAGTATTGTTTATCGGCCAATAATAATACAACCTTCGTTTTTCCCCCTACAATAAGCCTCGTTTTTCGCATATTGAATATAAACAGACAGACAGTTGTAAAAAAAAGTTCACCTCCCTTAAAAAAATTAACTTTTTGATGACTAGACATGACGGTGGCGTGTTATGTGGCGTGTTTTTTATGACTATGAAGAAAAGTTTTCAGAAAACAACCATCCGAACACCACATACTTCTACAACCTGATAAAAAACATTTCTTCACAGCATCAAAAAATACAAAAATCTTAGAAAAACCTTTGTGTTTATACCCAGTTATCAAGAAACACGCCCAGTCATCAAAAAGTTCATTTTTTTAACGGAGGTTAACTTTTTTTTATGCGGGAAAAAAAGGTTTATTATAGGGATAAGGGTTGGATTATTATCGGTTAATATGCAATCGTTCGGATGATTAAAATCCAAATTTCCATTTCTTTTTTACTCCTTTAGTTATTATGAATTGACAAAGATCCCATTTTTGTGAAGATTATCAAGAATGTGGAAGGTAATGGCTGAGTGTCATCAAACACAGAAACGCACACTTGATGAAGCCAAGATTTTGCTAGCCGGGACGCCATCAAAGCCGAAAAAGTACACCCACACGCACCCTAACGAGCCACACAGGCTAGCCCAGTCGGCATCCAATCTCGAATCCGAGCTACGAAACTGGAAATCCTGTTTCGAGTCATGGATCACCTCCCAAAAGTGCTACATCCACGCCATCACAGGCTGGCTCCTCCGTTGCATCGGGTCAAACTCCAACAACACCACAACTTTCCCATTCTCACCCCGAAGATCAGCTGGGGCCCCACCGATGTTCGGGGTGTGCATCCAGTGGTCGAGATTATTTGACTCGATCAGCGAGGTGCCGGTGCTGGAAGGGCTGGATTTTTTCGCATCAGGGGTTGGTTCATTGTATGTGCAACAACTGAAAGAAGGTGGTGGTGGTGGTGGTGGGTCGGGGGTCGGATCATCGAGACGGTTTAGTGGCGGCAGTGGCGGGATGGAGGTGGTGGAGAGCGGGCGGGCGGAGGAGACGGCGGAGAAGATGGGGGAGATTGCCATTAGAGTGTTGTGTGCCGGAATGTCAGTTGCTGTGAGTTCGTTAACAGATTTTGCTCTATGTTCTGCTCAAGGGTATGTTGATTTGGTTAAGCAATGGGAGACTGCCACGTGTCCAGGAAGTGGTGGTGCGCCCAAGGCCTAATTTCTAGGAATTTTTTTTCTTTACTTGGTAGTGGTAGATGTCATGTAATTATTTAAAAAAATATATATTTTTTATTATATAATATATATTTGGATGGAGAGTAGGAGGCACTAGGTAGAATTGGTTAGGGAAAAAGGGTTGTATTTGTGCTTATTCAAAAACCCATGTTTTTTACATTGTCTTCAAGAACCATATTTATATAACTATATATATGTGTGTGAAAATAAGATAGTTTAGATATTAATAAATAATAAACAAGCGAAGCCGAGCGCGAACATGAAAACTACAAAAATATTTACAAGTTGAATTCGAGTTTGAAAAATTACGAGCCATGAATGAGCATTAGATAGATATAGGGCTCGAAACAAGCCATACTCGAGCTCAGGTGATTTAAACCATATCGGGAATTAACTTACTAAAAGACCGTCTGCCGTGTGTAAGTTGTGTTTTACCATATCCTATTCCTGGTGTTACAGGGTAACAGGTTTTTATGATTGGCGAAAAGAAAAAGTTCGGAAAATTTTGTACTCTAATCTTATATAAATGCTTGTACAACTTTCCTTCCCAATATTTGGGAAAACGGATCTTGATCTCAGTTTCAAAAATGGAGAATACATATTCTTTAAAGTTGGAAATTTTGACGTCAATGGATTGCTCCTGTAGCTTCTGCTTGATACTAATCAGAGTCAAATGCAGCCATCAATAACCACCATTTCCATGGCGGTTGATACATTTCGTTATCCGAGGTGTGGGTTCATCTACGGAAGTGTATGTTTACAACAGCAGGCTGCAAAAATAGAGTCTGCTGAATCGAAAGGGCGAGGGGTAAAGTTGGATGAAAAAGAAACGAAGATATTCTCTTCGTCCTGCAATCTGTAACGCCAGCTTCTGGTCCTGATAAGGAAATATAGTTTTAAGTTCATAATCGTTGTAATCTTGATCTAAACATTAAAAAGGTTTGACTTTTGAGGTCAGACATACTTTTGGGCTTAAATTGATGATGATTCCTAAACCTTGTTTTTATGAACTATATCAAACATATTTTATAGATGCATACAAAAAGAAAGTTGTGGGTTTTTAAATTTGTAACAAAATCATCTTTCTTGATCTTAAAATTTAACATTTGACTTTTGTGGTCAAACCGACTAATTTTGATAGTCATCTCCTTGATCTGAAGACATAAGATCTTACTTTTGAGGTCAAAATTTTCAATCGCAAAATTGACGAGGATACAAAAAACATTTTTCGTTGCAGTTATATCAACCTCTCGAGAAATTTGCATAAAGAAAGCTTCGGTTTTTAATTTGAAACAAAGTCTCTATTAGTTTAAATTTAGGAAGTAACCAAAATTAAAAATGGACATGTTTTATTAGAATGGAGAGTAGATTTAAATGTGCTTACCTGGCTTGATTTTAAACTTCAATGTATGGGGAGGCCTCCTTAAGATAAACTTGATTGGATGGTCAGTTGACTGTCTATGTCTATCAACAGCAGAAATAAGCTGCAAACAGATAATATAACACTTTTATTTTTACTTATGAACGGGTTGATGTGGGTTATGTTTTATTTTTATTACGTGAAACCAGTGAGATAAAGAAGCTACAAAGGAAACCAATTTTATCATTTTATTTTGGTCATATAATTCTTGTAATGGTATTTACCATTCTAACTAATTACAAAGCATTACAAGAAAATGGGAAATAAAACAATGAAATACAAGAAAAACAAATAAAAATGAAATAACACATGCTTATAAAGTCATAAGTAGAATAGAAGATGCACCTTTTCATCGAATCTAAATAGAGACTGATCAAAATAAGGTGAAGGACTCTGAGACTGACAATTAAATGGCAAAGAGACCAGCACTTTCTTGATAAACTGCATAATTTCAAACCAACAATAGGTCAATCATGATGCCATACATTTTGACTTTGGAGCACAGGGTCTCACGGAAGCGGCCTATCTGTTCACCGGGATAGATGTAAGGCTCACCCCGATCACACCCTACCAATAGCTCTGCTATAAGTGGGATTATACTGGGCACATTTGTTTATTATACTGAAACTGAATATCATTTGAGTTTGACCGCGAAGTTAAAGCGAAGTTTTATGGAATGGATGGGGTAACATTAGAAATGGCAATTTCGGCCCATCTTCCGAGAAATGGGTCAATTTGGGTTGTGTTTTATCTCAAGTAGTTCGAATCAACAAATACATTTAAGCATAACTAAAACAGAAACAGGTCAACTGAGTCAATCTAGTCCAAAGTGTTTTCAAATGCTTAAAAACATTGCAAATCACTTTTTAAATGATAATAAATAATAAAATAAATTAAAATAAAATTTTAGATAAAAAATTGTTGAAGGTTCCACCAAACCAGATTCATTTGGACTCGCAAATTAAAAAAGAAATTACTACTTTGACTGGAACACATTATCCCATCTGCCCATTTTGCCACCTCTACGGCTCTAAGTAATATATACAAAACATAAACTTAAGAACAAGGTAATCAGTAACATATATTACCAAGGAGAAGCTTGTAGCTTTATTTTTACTGCTTCTCAGTTGCTCGAGAGCATGAATGTTGTTGGAGTGAGATGATATAAAATTCATATGCAGAGAACTTTTTGATGGTACATGAAAATGATCACAAAACTGTTCAAATAACGAATACAGCTCATCGGATGACATCTGCAAAAGCAAATTTAACTTGCTAAGCAGAGATAAAATATCAAAAATACTCTTGAGATATATTTTGAAGGAATAGAAAGTCATGTGTAACAATGTATATAAATACCTGATAAAATGCAATAATTTCTGTTGATTCCATGTTATATACAGCAAAGAATGCAGGGTGGCTATCAGTGTTGCGGGACACCTGTATCACATGGACACCAAATGAATAAGTTTTTCATATGCGCCAAAAGTAGATATTTGTAACATAAAACATGTTTTGCAATATGCATTCTTTCTTAATAATTTGCACACTGTCAAAATGACTGCTAAAAATACTTACTGCTCCATCAACACTCCCAAACTTGATTAGCAAGTGATGTCGGTCCAAAAATTGCACCTACCCAAAAAAGAAAGTAGATGTTTTCTTTATGATGATTGTAAAAAGAGGATGAAATAATCCAATTAAGTCAGCACCCACCTTCCATATAATCAAATCGACATAATCTTGAAAGTGAAAATAAAACTTCTTTTTAAGGGATTGGATTCTCTGAGCCAACATAAAAAAGAAACAGCAAGAGCATTAAACAACGCATACCGTAAAGCAACAATGTATATATCAAATGGAAAAATGGATAAACTCTAAAAGGTTAGTAAAAGTTTATAGTGCAAAACCAACCATAGCTTCATCTTTTTCTTCACTTTGGATTCCTCGCACTATAAAAGAAAGCAATCTTTGCTTTATACCAGTTAGAAAAGGGTTTTCTTGAGCAGGCTGTTCAAGATGAAGGCCATTTACAGCATTATTCATGGGCATATGTTCTGGTGCCCTTTTGTCAACACTTGAAATAGTCTGCAATATAAATAAAGTTATGTAAATCTAGACAGCTCCAAAAGTGGTTGTTGAAGGCCACATGTTGTATAATCAATCTAACATGAGCAATTATTTTAGAAGGATGATTTTGAGTTTTATCTGAATTAGATGTGGGCATGTGGCCAAGATTTATGTTAAAGCCAATAAGTTGGTATACATGTAATGACATATTTTCTTTACATTCATACACACTAACATGAAAATTCCATTTTGGTAGTATTTGATATAGGTTAACCAAGATTACATAATCTATATCATCAACTAAAATTTAATTTAGTTCACTTCTATAACAGCAAGATATACTCCCTACACTACATTAAAGTTGCAAAATCCTTTTCAGCATATCATGCATTGAATTCAATGTTTTTTATTTAGCTACTATAGTTTAGTTTCAGAAAGAATCTCCTTGTTTTGACATCATTAAAGTGTATTTAGTAATATGACTGGTAACTCTGTAACTCTATTACACAATGTGCCCGGTCCCCAAGTCTCGAGAAGGATTCAGCTATGGATGATAAGGATTCAAATTAGTAATTTTCAAATTGTTGGACATTCTTTATGGAATTCATGAAGAAATTAGTTTTATATTGTATAACAAAAACTTTCAACACAAAAACACTTTCTCTGTGACCATGGAAAATAGCCACTTAATACTCAAATAGAGTTTATTTTCCATGAAACTTTTGAACCAAAGAAGGTAGAAATATAAGTACTTGCCTGTGCACTAGAATTGAGAAAAAGTTCATCATCTTCACGACAGAATTCCCCGATTGCCCTCAAATCAACGAGGCTCCCAGAATCTCTAATCTGAAGTATGTGAATACGTTGATAGCGGAGAGAGACAATAGCAAGTAAATCATCAAATAGAAAAACACCCATGCTGTGTGCCAAATTGATGTAATCATTGCGGAAAACTCTCTCATCAAGTACAACTCCATCTTCCAATCTATAATCACATACAAACAAGAAACCCGACCCAAGTTAAATGCTACTGTAATAGTCAAATCAGGTTATCTTCTACACCTCGTGCCATGTGAGACAAAATCACTCGTTTTCACAGTATGTAGTGTTCTTTCTCTTGTTCAATAAAGAATGACGGCTTTCACCAAAAAAATAGAAAAAGAAACAAGTGTAACAACTGAGGAAGGTCAATCACAAGTTTAGCTCTGCATGCTGTGTAAAATATTAAATATATCATCAAAACTTCACAGAATATACTGAAGTAATATTTGACTTCATAAGTCAAATTGTTTTGCATGAAAATACTTAATATGCTACAATCTTTTCACATAATAGACTTGGTGACTAGACACTAGAGGTTACAATTTTAATCCACATATTTACAAATAAGTAATTTTCGGGTTATGCTTTATCTCTAACAAGTCAAATGGACTAAAGCCATATAATTTAACTAATAAGGATACGGGAATGTAATTGTAGGTCAGCCAAACCCACACTTAAAACTGACCCATTACTCGAGTACTCAACCCAACAAACCTACTTAGTAACCTCTAGTAAGAACATACCTTAAAAGATGAAATGTTATCTTCTCAATAGAAGGAACCCCTTGGATAGCACCACCGGTGGCAGGAGCATCATAGATTTGTGCAGTTGAAGTTGCAAAAAGTCCAAACTGATTAGTTTCCGCATAAAGAAAGAAGTCTTTACATATAAGCTCACTTGCCGAAGCAAGTGGGACCGAGTACAATCGAGTGAAAAAACTCTCAAATTTCTTTGCTTTTACTGGTAGATCTTGGCTATCACAATCTTCTTGTTTGCATGAAAACGATAACCATGTTGGTCTGTAGACAATTAAATCTTGGTGGTCCCTACTAAAACTTATCAGATACTTTCCATCTTCTGTGAACTTGCGAAATGAATGATCGGGGCATTCAACATCATATATTGTAGAACCAGGAACTATATTTTCATAAAATCTTCTGGCACAATGAACCTAATGATACAATATCAACAACTTTGGGTGAGTTCAAAACTTCAAATTCACCTATTAGAGAAACTTGCATTTAAGGTAGAAAACAATAACGATAAAAGATTACAAGCATCCATCCATGTAATATTAATGATAAAAGATTAAAAAGACTACTTAAATTTGGAGTTTAAAAAATCAAAATGCAAACTTTATTATTATACACTCCTCAAATATCCAATTCTATTGCAACTTCCAACTAGTTCTTGACAAGAATATCACCAATAAAGGGCTAATTGTTTCCTTCCCCAAAACTTACACCACTCCAAAAAAAAAAAACAAAAAAAAATTTAAGAAATTATCCCAGAAAAGGCTAATAGTTTCCTGCCCCCAAACTCACACCACTCTTTTCATCCCAATATTCAAAAAAAAAAATAATAATAATTAAGAAATGATCCCAGAAAAAGCATCCTAATTTGTGCACAAGTAGACAATCTACATAAACTCTATCATCACATATGACCTAAATTTTACAGAAATTGCATACAAACAGGATTAAAAACAGAGAAAATGGAGATTAGAGAGTACATACAGAGGTACCAGGAGAAGGAGTTCGAATCTGACGCTCAAATATCCTTGCAGTGATATTGTGTCTTCTAAACATGAGTCTGTTGTTATATATGAAATGAAACCAATGACGTTTGAAGAAATCAGCGATTGAACTTTCGATTCGTTTACATTACCCTTTAATTCCTCAAATTGGTACAGATGATTCTTGAATTTGGGTTTCGATTATCGCGATAAGAAGTGAAGAAGTTGAAATCAGCAGAGGCTAAAACCCCCCCTTCTTTCTTCGAGCGGTTGATTGGTGTGGGTTTTGATCGGATAGGGAAAGCATAAGTTACGCAGACAATTTTATTATTCGATACGTGTTTTAATGTACATGACATGTTGTGAAAAAAAAAAATTAAAAATAAAAAAAATGGGTAGATTTTTCATTTAACGGTCAATTAATAAAGTCAGACCATCTAGGATAACTACAATGGCTTAAAAGACACTCACATCCGGGAGTACAGAGGACATAGTCATACACAGGGACGGAACTAGAAATTTATTTTAGGGGGTCCACAATTTTTTATACGGATTTACTATTTTTTTAGTTTCATAGAAACATGCATAAAAAATTTTGGTCTGGATCAGGTTGCTCACATAAGACAAACACGACATAATAATAAAAATTTACCGTTATTAGTTTTAACTAATGTAGAAAAATGAGTATAATGCAACATTTCAATAAAAAAAACATTATAGAAGAAATGAGTAAGATAAACATTTTTTTGAATATAGCATCAATGTTAATGTATTGATAATTAATTTCTAGGTTACATTTGGATTGGGCTATTACTTACTATTTTTTTTTTAATTTATTAGTCTTGGGTGCTCTCAGGGCTATTAAACAATTAAGATTTGAACTAAAAAATATATAAAATGTAGCAAGCAAGGCTTGAACCCGGGTCAGTCAAAAGAATGGAAAGCACTAAAAACAATCTAGAAGAACCATTGAGACAAAAGTGTTAACTAATTATATTTTAGCCAGAAATTATTTAATGAGTTCTTGTTACAGAATAAAATACTTGAAAAACTGTACATATAATTATCACTTCGCGTACGAGATTGAGGGGGCCCACGGACCCCCTGGGACCTTAACAAGTCCGCCCCTGGTCATACATGTACCTGTGTTTGGGTGACCAAAACACATCAGTCGAACTCATTCCAGAAAAAATGCACATCTGCTAACGGCCAGGAGGTAAAACATTTGGGTTTAAAGATCGAACTAGTGACATTTCAGACAACTGGTATCCCATCATCACCAATATTACTAGAACAAGTCTTAGGGGCTGTTTGGTTGGGCTTATTTGGGTCTTAATGGGAAAGTTGCTGACCGATTAAGACGTTTCAGCGATAAAGGTGTGTTTGGTTCGCGCCCAGCAGCTGACCGAAAAAGTGATTCCGGTATGTCCGATCCAGCCGCATTTTGGAGGCTTTTCCATACAGATGTGTGGGCTGGAGGAGCGACGAACGACACGAGCGCGACGTGAGCAGCAGCTGCGAGCTGGAGAACGAGTTCGGCTGGAAAAAAAAAAACGTTTCGTCTTGACAAAAACTAATCTTGTGCTCGACCCCCGTTTCTCCGAACTGCATTCGTGCGAACGGGAAGGCAAATCTACCAAATTTGCACCCCCCCCTGCGCGCGGGTAGATACCGGAGTAAAACACAACATAAGAACTTAATATGTCATGTAGGTTTTCATATATAAGCTAACAATGTTTTAGTTCCCAAACCAATGTGGGACAAGCTAAAGGAAAGGAAAAAAATAGACTTTTTTGTTCTAACCAATATGGGACAAGGTAATGAATGAAACTTTTGGTGTTTTATTCTCACACCAATATGGGATAAGGTAATGAAAGCAAAAAAAAAAACTTTTTGGTTCTCACACTGATTTGTTAGCGTTTTTTTTTACCATACAGACAAGTCATTCAGATGTCCAAACAAACAGCACATAATGATTCAACACCTTATTGATTCAGCACTACTTTACCATACAGACAACTTATTCATTCAGTACCAAATGAAAAAGATTGAAACAAACAGCCCCTTAGTTGATGGTAGATAGCACCTGATTAATTGGTTTCTAATAATTCAAACGTTGAATCATTGACGAGTATAATTTAACGCTCCTACTCCTAATATGTGTTTTTAATAGAAATAGAAATATCTTTTGTATTATTATCATAGATTTAAGCTTGACTTACAAATTACAAGGGAGGTATGCTTCCACATTTCTCTATAATCATGATTGTAAGCAAAACCGGATGTAAATCAATGGTGATTATGTTAGTGAGATTTTTTGGTAATGGAAATGAAAGTTATGTTTGGTATTGGTTAAATTGTTAAAAGGGATTATTATCAATTAGGGGTAAACCTTGAAGTAAAGTAAGGTTGTTGTCATGTGACTTGGAGGTTATGACCTCAAGTTGTAGAAACAATCTTTTTGAAATTAAACCCAAATAGTGTGTATATTAAACCCAAATAGTTTGAATCCTCAAAGTAACAATGTGGGAGCCTCATGAACTATAATATCTAACGAGTTGTTTTTCTGCCGAGCGTTATAATGGTCTTTTTTTTCAAATGCATATATAGATGAAAACCCTTTCAGATAGTGTATTTTCTATTTCACTTTAGACAGCATGTCCTAAATTTTTTAAATGTAAAAACCTTCTTTTTACAAAAAAAAAAATAAAAAAAATCTAAAATAAATAATAATCAAAATTTATATTACACAAAATACAATATGCATTTTCACTATTCACTTGTTTGTTAACGCTGTTGTTTTTTTCAGAAACCCCGACTTCCTATCGCGTCGTTGCTATCCCAACTGTCACAGCAAATTGACAGCTACAATTTCACGAACTCTCTGATAGATGGGTGTGTTTTGATGGTCCAGATCTGAGTTTTCATACCTCCGTCATCAAAAAATCTATCAAGACCTCCTTGGGAGACTATAGGTACAAACACAACTAGTTCCTGCTAAGGCGGAACTCACCTCAAACAGGTGGTTTTAAGTCGTCGGCCGGTGCCAAAGGCATTTCTTCAAGGCTGACTCAGTAGAGCATATTTTTACCCATATTTCTACACAAAAGCTACTACCCCAAGCCAAGAACTTACTCACTGTGATCGCTTCCGCTTCGTTATGGGAAATCTGGAAACCCCCGGAACTTAAAAGAATTTAAAGGCAGAAATACCCACCCAAACACACTGCTTGAAGAGATCAAAGCAACATCCTTTCTTTGGTTCAAGTTTAGATGCAATATCCAGTTAGACTGGTCCTCGTTTTGTAGTGATGCTTTGTATGATTCCCTTTTGTAAACTCTTTGTTTCCTTTCTCTCTGCTCGCTAGTTCTTAACAAGATTCTTGCGCTAAAAAAAATAATAATAACAGAAAACCCACAAGCACTTCTAACTTTGAGTTTTTTCTTGTATAAAAAGGTCAAAATAAATGATCAAGGACATAAAGTTTGGGTAACCTATGACTAAAATAAACAATCAATGTTATCTAGAGATCCCTGTAGCTACAAAAAGAAATTAACAAAAATACAGAAACTTCCATGAGTGCTCTGAGTTTACCCTAAAAGATTACTCCTTCTGGAGGAGCTTCTTCAGGAATCTGCAAACAATTTTAAAAAATGATTAACAAATAATAAACAGCCTTGAAGATATTGATGAAATCATCAACTAATTACCTCTCCTGCTCTCCATTCATCTTTGAACCATATACTGTTATTTTCATTACTATTTGAGTCTGAAATGTTTTGCCTGCATAAAGGAGGAAGAACAGAATAACCAAGAGAAGCCAAGACATATAATAATACACCATATTTTGCCTATATTTTATCGTCTTTTTTCCTAATTATTCTTAGGGGGCATGTGGGCATGTTTTGATGGTGATTGCGTGATTCTGAATAATCAAAATCGGATAATCAGCTATGATAAAACAGGTTGCACTTACGCCTTTCGATCACTGGAGGCTGATTCTGCACCAACATTTGCAGAAGGGTTTTGACCACCAAATGACATAGATGGTTGTTGACTTGACTTATTAAGATTTGGTGAAGGTACAGTTGTGGAAAAAGCATTGCCAAAGGGAGTTGTGGTGGCAGGGAAGGGGTTTTGAACACCAAATGACATAGAAGGCTGTTGACTTGATTTATTAAGATTCGGTGAAGTTGCAGCGGTAGAGAAAGCATTGCCAAATGTAGTTGCGGTGGCAGGGAAGGGGCTAACAAATGACGGTGTAGAAGGTTGATTGCCCATTTGACCTACAAGCCACCAGATAATAAGTCAATAACAAAAACATATAAAAATAAAATAAAATAAAATACATTGCATAAGATGATAAAAATCATAATCATACTTGGATTTCCAAATGCAAAACTGTTCGGCTGGGATGCATTTGATGTCTGAGTAGGAGCTTGGAACTGATTTACTTGACCAAACGCATTATTTGGAGCAGGCGCTCTGAAAAGTACAAATAAAAAACAAAATATATGAGAAAATAACTGAGGCTGGGACCTATTGCTAAAAGCCTAAAAAGAAAATGCATAAACCCCAAATATTGAAAAGAAATCTCGCCTCATTTGGAAACCTGTATTGAAGGTTGATCCTAATTGGTTGAAACTTGAAACCGAAGGAGGGCCATTGTTTTGAATCATTTGAGGGAATATATTTGTACTGGTTCCAGAAAGGGTATTTTGGGTATTAAGATTTGAATCTGGTGGAGGTGTATAAGGATTCCTAACAAGGTTTTCAAATTCAATCAACTTGGATTTAAGTAAACTCCTCTCTTTCTCGACCTGCATAAATGTTAGCTTCATTAATAGCCAACTTGATAACAAGATGGTGTCTGGTGTTGCTAAAAATTAGATATGTCAATATCAACCCGTTTACCTATAAATAGGCCGATGGTCACCCGGGTTGTATTTCATCTCAATGGGTCAAACATGTAAAATAAAAATAAAAGTTAGCTAAAAACGAAACTGGTCAACCGGTTGAAAGTTGCCCAAAGCATATTGATAATGCATAAAACTCCTGAGACTTTTTATTCGAAAAATTATATTGTAATTTTATAATTGGCATATTATTTATTAATGAACAAAACAATTTTCGGATAAAAACTTCTTCTGGTCAGCCTAACCTGGCTCGTTTCACCGGTACGGCAAACTGCCTGTTTTGACCCGTTAGCCTACCATTTTACCACCTCTACTATAAGTTATTTATTATTATGATTAGAAATTAACACAATACAGCTGATGATTATCTTAAAGGAAAAGGGGACCCAAAATTTTCTAAAACAGGCTTGGTAGCTCTTAAGAAACTTACAATTGACTGAATGTTGGTCCCACGTTTAGCATCATCATAGGCAGAAACTCGTAATTCTTCATAGCTAACATCACCAATAATGTCACAAGGGCCACTGACAAAAAGGAAGAAAAAAAAACTCACTTTATACCATGCATTTTAATATCCTAAAAAAAAAGGAAATTTGGACCAATGACTTAATTTAATAACATAAGAATTGATAGCACTATAACAGATGGTATGTATTTCCTCTAAATTCTATACGTATGAAGTGACGTTTCTAAAATAAACTTTCATTAATGATCCTAAACTCAAGTTATATATATTCTCATATGGAAAATAAATATTGGACCTAATTGTTGTATGTAAGTAACAGATAACTTCCATTTCAAGATTTCATGTGGGGAAGATTCCCTGCTATTACTAAAAGACTAATAAGAGGACTTAAATTTTATATCACAACCCTATGTGGGACAAATGTCACAACCCCTTCCAATTAGGGGATGGTTGGATGCGTGTTTTAAAAGTGATCAAGTTATATTGAGTAATCACAGTCAGATAATCAGCTATCATAAAACAGATTGCAGTAAATAGTGTTTGGTTGTGCTCCAGTTGTTTGAAGTAGGTAATAATAAGATATCTGAGTGTTTGGAAAATTATAACCATTGAAGGAATGATATGATAAATGACCAAATGACACTGTGGAGAAAAAGGAGACCTTTTATGAAATGACTGTAAAACTGTAGAAGTCTCGAATTAGGTTAAAAAGAGGTAAACTGGTAACTTTGTTCTGCCTTAGATATTTAGTTTTAGCAGTTAACTGATCAAAAAGAAATATAATTTATACAATCAGAAACAAGAACTTTGTATCCAAACTTTAGAATCTTACTTTTCAAAAGGAAATGATAAAACAAACTCAGGTCATCCAATAATATTGAAAAGGAAGATGTGGAATAACATACTATTTGCGATGACCATAACATGTAAGTATCCAAAGTGGTTTCTCCTGCTGAAAATCTTCATTAATTTGTTTCTTGCAAGACTCTGAATCTGTGCAACTTCATAACATCAAAATCGCACTCAATCAGTTCCCATAACATAAAAATGAGTATATGTGGCAACTTCGATCCATTTATGGGAAAACATGCCAATTTGGGTTGTAATTCTCGTTTAACAGGTCAAACTGGTTAAACTTAAAGAAATTGTTTTTTATGGAGAAGTGTTCAACAAGTCGAGAGAGTGAAACATGTCGAAACTAAGCAGTCATCCATATGCATTCAAAGTGCATAAAGGAGAGATTTAAAAGATAGATATTCAGGCATTATGATTGTATAGTTTTTTAATCACATTTAAAGCAATAATAATTTGTAAATTTTAAAAAAGAAACGACAAAATAGTGTTTACGGGTTGGCCCAAACCGCATGTTTTTTCACCTATATAAACGAGTAAAGCTACAGAAACAATCGAGTAGATTCTTACACGTGGTTAGGTGCTGAAGACTGACTATCCTGTTTTTGTGGAGCTGAAGGATTACCACTATTTGGCGCAAATCGGCTCCACTTATTGTCACCAGGCTGGTCAACATAACAAATTAAAAAGTCACCAACATGAAGAAAATAATTTGCATACAAAAGTTGAACATAACTATAAAAGTTAAGATGCACAAATCACAATGAACCTTGAATTGATTAGGTTTAGAATTGTTTTGAACTCCAAACCCAAACGGGTTGGGCTTTTGAGTTGTAGAAGTGTTTTGTGTGCCAAACCCAAACGGGTTGGGCTTTTGAGGTTGAGAAGCGTTTTGTGTACCGAATCCAAAAGAATTTGGTTTCGCTTGCTGTTGATTCACATGAAGAAACTTGCAACGATCACCATACTGACAGCTGGGAGGAAAACAAAGAGCAAATGTTTCAACTTTCAAGAAGAAAAGATGCTACAAAAGTACAAAACTCAAGAAACACGATGTAAAGCCTGAGTTCTACAAAATTTCTTTTCTTAACTTATCATCATCTATTGATTAATTAACAACTTAACAACCAAAAAGAACTGATCAATAATAATCAAATCAGCATGTGAAATAACCAACAATATATGAGTCTTTTTTAAGACTTGTAGCATATGGCCTTCAAGCCACTGATTAAAAATAACCTACAAGTGAGTATTATTGTTACTAACTAATTAGCCATTTAACAACCAAGAAGAACTGATCAATAATAATCGAATCAGCATGTGAAATATATAACCAACAAAATGTGAGTCTTTTTAAGACTTATTGCATATAGCCTTGAAGCCACTGATTGAAACAACCGACAAGTGAGTATTATTGCTACTAATTCAGGTTGTTTTCAACAGAAAACCTAAGTAAATAATTTGAAGCTGTTCATGACAATCATTTTGTGATCATTTTGGGAAATTTATGAGAATTGCAAGGGTTTGGGATTCATGATTATATACATCATTTTCAAATAGTATCAAATACACAGTAATTAGTAATTCGTAGCTCTAAAGATAAATTAACAATGTGCAAGTTAAACACACAAAAACTCTGATGAAATTCCATTAAAAAACCTAAGTAAATGAATTGAAGCTGTTCATGACAATCAACTTGTGATTATTTTGGGAAATTTACGAGAAATTTCAAAGGTTTGGATTCGTGATTATACATCTATCTTCAAATAGTATCTAATACACAGTAATTCGTAGCTAAAAGGATAAATTAACAATGTGCAAGTTAAACACACAAAACTCTTGTGAAATTCCATCAGAAAACAGAGGACGTGTATCTAATTTTGAAGTTTTTCAATATATTAAACCCTAGAAACATCATCAATCGGAAAAGTAGTAGATGGAAGAAGAAACAGAAGTAGAAGAGGATGGCGTACTATCCACGCTGGAAGTTCCGGCAGGGTTCTTTCCGGGGAGGCATGGCTCCGTCTGTATTGACGGCGGGCGTCCCAGTCTCCTCGGTGTTATATACTCCGACCGGCGATCGAGTTTTTAACAACTTCGGTCAAAATTCTTTGGAGGAAGGAAATAATGATTTTCATGTGATAAAACCTAAAAGGTAAAAATGTTGCAAGAAGATTATACTAAAGAAGTCCCCATAACATAATTGTTTAGAATTAATTAAATTAAATATGTATATATAATATAAAATTTATTTTCATTATCATAATCATCCTACGTTTGTAACACGACTTCGCTCGTCACTCAACTGTTATCGACTTGCATCTTCACCTACTTTAGGATGCCCAACCTCCTTCCTGACATACCGATGTGGTCTATGACTCTGATTTCATTTGGCGAGGCTGTTCTCTTGGGGACACTACTCCTCCAGGAGCCGAGAAGGGTATAGCTCAGAGTTTTTTTAGTTCACATTCTATTTCTCGATGGCGGCAGGGAAGGGGTATAACTCAGCGGTAGAGTGTCATCTTGACGTGGTGGAAGTCATCAGTTCGAGCCTGATTATCCCTAAACCCAATGTGAGTTTTTCATTTTGATTTGCTACCCTGTCGTGATTGAATGAGAATGGATAAGAGGCTCGTGGGATTGACGTGAGGGGGTAGGGATGGCTATAGTCTGGGAGCGAACTCCGGGCGAATATGAAGCGCATGGATACAAGTTAGGCATTGGAATGAAAGACAATTCCGAATCCGCTTTCTCTACGAACAAGGAAGCTATAAGTAATGCAACTATGAATCTCATGGAGAGTTCGATCCTGGCTCATGATGAACGTTGGGCGGCATGCTTAACACATGCAAGTCGGACGGGAAGTGGTGTTTCCAGTGGCGGATGGGTGAGTAACGCGTAAGAACCTGCCCTTGGGGGGGAACAACAGCTGGAAACGGCTACTAATACCCCGTAGGCTGAGGAGCAAAAGGAGGAATCCGCCCGAGGAGGGGCTCGCATCTGAGTTATGAGTACAAATGATTTTTTTTCAGGAATGAAGCTAAATAAAAATGACTATGAGTGAAATTATAGACTCTGTTTTTTTACGACAAGGAATTCCATTAATCACCGGCCGTTTTGATTCTTTGGAACAACTCGATGAATTTAGTAGATCTTTTTAGAAGACCTCAATGACCATAGATCGAACCTATCCAATTTTTACATACAAACCGTGCCACGATATCGTTCGTTTTCTCCCAATCGTCCATCTAAAAAACATACGGTTGGGAATAAAGTTGCAATTTCTCATACATAGAGATCAAATCAGTAGTTTAGACATGTCTTATAGAGCATACGCATATTTCTCTTTTAAGTCACCAACATGTTCCATATCTTAGCTAAGCTTTCAACAAAGTTAAAAAATTTGTTACTTTATACGATCACTCATGTTTACTAAGATGATAAATTAGTATTTTGAAGTAGAATTGTTTTTTTTTTTGAACAGCAAGCTTTATTCACCAAAAAAAAAAACCAGGGAGCAAAAAAAAAAAGACCCACCCAGCAAGGAGCTGGAGGACAGGCCCCCCACCACCACAGACAACCACATTACATAAAGAGAGAACTAGCCCCTATTACATATTTGGATCTAGCATTAATCCACAACATGCTTCTACTTTTAATCTCTTGAACTATACCCAACACTGATGTTGATTTCTGATTAAACACCGCTTCATTTCTTGATCTCCAAAGGACCCAGCACGTGATGTACACCACCGCTTGAATCACCTTCCGTTTACCTTTCTCCATTTGAAACGTGGTGTGCAGCCGACACAAGTCAGCCACAGTGAAAGCGAAGACGGGGGGAATTCCGCACCAAGAAGAGATTTCGTCCCACACCGAGGCAGCCCAGTTACACGAGACAAGCAAATGAATCGCAGATTCGTCATCGTTTCTGCACAAGGGGCACAGACCCGACCCGATGGCCACGCCCCTTCTGACTAAGTTATCACACGTAGCTATTCGACCCAACTGAGCTCTCCAAACGAAGACATTTACTTTGATTGGGACAAGACGATTCCATTCCATAACAAACTCCGGCTTTTGAATTTGCTCAATGATAAGATCCTTGAGAAAATTGACAGTAAACAAACCTGAAGAAGGGGGGGACAGGCTGCTATGCACATGAGTAAGATCGATGTTTAATTTAAGGAAAGCCCCGTTGAGTCTCAAAATGTTTCGCCACACTCCGCTTGAAGAGGCCAAAAAGGGGATAGGCGATTGGGCCCTCGGAACCCCATGAATCCCGATAATCACCATCCTCCATAAGCTCTCTGGCTCCAACCAAAAACGCCACCACCATTTTGCAAGGAGGCAAAGGTTTATGTTACTCAACCGCTCGAGACCCAACCCACCCGCATATTTCGGAATAGTAACCTGCTCCCAACTGACCCAGTTAATTTTTGATTTATTTTTAGACCCTCCCCACAGAAAATTGCGCCTTAAGCTCTCCAATTTATCAATAACTTTGGCAGGGGCTTTAAAGAGGGAAAAATAGTAAGAAGGGATACTTTCCATGACCGATTTTAATAAAGTAAGTCTTCCCCCGATTGATAATGTTTCCGCCTTCCATAAGGACAACCTTTTCTCGAAAACTTCGACCACCGAGTCCCACGCATTTGCCCGATTCATGTTGGCACCAATTAAAATACCAAGATGCTTGAAAGGAAGGGAACCACTCTTACATCTTAGAAAATTAGCAGCCCCTAAACACTCCTCCCCCCCCCCCCCCCCCACATTAATACCAAAAAGATGACATTTAGCAATATTAACTTTCATTCCTGACACCAAATGGAAGCATCTAAGCAACCTTTTCAAATTAACGACATTTTCCTTACTCCATTCACCAAGGATCAAAGCGTCGTCGGCAAAGAGGACATGAGAAATAGCCGCGCAAGGTGAAGGGAGGGCTATCCCTTTAAAAACCCCACCATTAGAAGCCCTATCCATAATAAGATGAAAACTCTCCATAATAGTCAAAAAGAGGAACGGGGCTAACGGATCCCCTTGTCGCAAGGTGAAGTAGAATTGTTTTAAGTATAAGTTAGAACAATGTGCAACCAGTTTTTGTTTATGAGCAGTAAATAAACACATCTTAATGATAGAATTAAAGTGTCACTATTTCTGTTTTTTAAAGACTTTCAATGTCTTTTATGGTGCTTCTTTTTCACGCCACACAAGCCTCCATGTAACTCTTAAAGATCAAATATGCAATTTGAAACACAAGCCTCCATGTAATTCTTTTTCTTTTCCAAGTAAATCACCAACATGTTTGGAATTTTTATATTGTCGGGACTCTTTTCAATATTTCAAAGTAAAAAAATGTTTAGGCGTACGTTTGAGCAAAGTACAACACTACACATGTTCTTCTAGTGTGATCGATGTTCGTGTTATTATACTATAAAACATCATCAAGCTAATAGGAATAGTTTTCGTCGCTCATGTGTCCATATGACGATCACATGTGCTTACTACATGGCAATTTAATATATTTATTATTTTTTTGTTTCTTTTATTTTCCAAACGAATACATTTTGCACCTAGGCTCAATAATTTTAGCGTTTGACTTGAAAATTTAACGTCGCTAGGTAGTTTCATTGTATTTTTGTTAGCTTTACATTGTGTTATAGCAATACAAATGTTTTAAATGCCCTCTTCTCCGCACTATGTCGCTTATCCCGGCAACAATACTCGTAACACTAAACCTAGTTTGACACATTTCCAACATCCGTTATGTTGCTTCTTTGAATACCTACTTTGACACTAACATCTTACCGCTTACAAACAGAGTCCTTCACCTTTTATATACTTTTCTAGTTGATCTCAAGTGCCTTGCACACTTTTCATACTATAAATGATCTCAAGTGTCTTATTATAATCATTATTCTGCCTTAATCTATTCACATAGTGTTACTAGTCACATAATTTTAGTTGTTTTTTCAAATTAAAACATTGAACGTTGTGTTAGGCTGTTAGTCCTATGAACCAAATTGATAAAAAGAAAAATGTTACAGAAAAAAATAAAAAACGAGGACTGAAACCAAGAGTTTTGTCAAAACACATACACGAAAACGGAAAACCGTAATTAACTCAAAAATGTAAAATATAGTCCATTCATATCTTACATACTGATCAATCAAATCTCAACAAGTGTTGCCGAAGCTAAAATATTAAAGAAAAAATTGAACAAATTTGGTTAAACTGCATCACAGAAAAATCTTATATTTAAAGAGAAGCTAGGAAATTACGAGGGTTGATGGTCACCGGCCGAAGCATTTCAAAACCGAAGAAGTCAAAGAGGATGTTAGAAACTTCATCCCAGCTGAGCCACCAGGAAAGTACGAGATACAATAGTAAGCAAGGGCAAGAACCTGTAATATGATGAAAATTTTAGATCTCATCAAATAAGCCATGGTCAAATTTTGGGTCAACTTACAAAGTTTTGCAGTTCAGACTGATTATAAAAGATACAGGTTGCTATATTGTTAGGATTAAAAAGAATGCCATTATACTTTCACATTTATTTCAATAGCATACTCAAACAAAAGATTTATGAGTAACAGGCTGATACTAACATCACATTAAATACATCATTTTCATCAAATTTTAATCACATTACCAACATAAATTATCGATAACAAGTTGTTTTCTTTTTGCCTAAAGTAGACTACTTATGCAAGTTAATTTTAGAGGCGGCAAAATGGGCTTGTTAGATAATGTCCGGACCAATAAGAGTAACTTTGCAAGTGTGGGTTGAAACATACCAGATTTTGGTATGTGAACCAAAAAGTCCTTTTTATAGAAAAAGGGAATTCTATAAATATTTAATATACTATTATGGTTAAACAAACTATATATATTATTACAGAAAAACAACCTGACTTTATAATAAAGCAAGTTAGGAGATTTTCATGCATTTGATACACTTTGGATGACTTTCAAACTCTTTTGAGTTTTGACACATTCCGGATAGTTCGTTATTCAGTGCTTTAGGTTACCCACTTGGCCCGTTTATGTTGAATCGAGCCAATGATAGATAAATGGCTCAACCCCCCCCCCCCCCCCCCCCCCCCCCCAAAGCTAACTTGATTGAAAGTAGACGAAAATGATGTTATGTTTAGAACTGTATGACCATAAATATGTGAAGTGGGTGATAAAGTTTTTATCATTTGAGCCATTATCTAAAAAATGCGAAAACAGAGAACCAAATCACCTTCAAAAGTTATTAAAGTAATTCAAGAACAAAAAGAACAAGATAGTGCCTATAGTTAAAAAAGTAGGTGATCACCAAATGTTTAATGACTCAAAACTCTTATAATCAACAAGTAATACCCTATTTATCCCTAGACTTGTCATGAACACTTAGCTTAGACAACAAGTAATTGACTAGCAAGCCATTACAAGATAATGATACTAACTAATATTACTAAGCCCTTTGTAGTTTCACAAATTACCCCACACCTCTTGCATTAGGTGCAAGATTGTATGATACATCTATTTGGGAAGTCAAGAATATGACCACAAAATCAAATTACATATTGTTTAGGTTGTCGAACATTATTATTTACATATAGAGAATGACAATGGTAATAATCCTAATTAGGTACACAAAGGTAGCATGATCTTTCATACCTGAATAGCGGCAAAGAACACAGAAAGGATATAGCTATGAAGCACCATGGACACATAAATGGTACCAACCATGCTCCCTATGAATCCCAAAGTAAAAGGAAGTCTCTGCCAGATGATACATATACATGATAAGTAAAAGGAGGTCTCTGTAATGGTTTCTATAATCTTATTTAAAACTCAGTTTTTTTATAATAGAAAATCGGGGCAGAAAAGTGTTGACACATCAGCTCAACATGACCCCATGTCCCCTTCCATTTACACTCATTTAAAAAGTTACCCATTTTGATTTTTTAACCATCTGTCCTGTCCAAAATGTCACCTCTATCTTAATTAAAAAACTTTTACGCGATTACCTCTGTTGATGTCATATGCATGAACTGATTTTTTGGGCCTTTGAGCATGAAGAACGACCCGATTATAAAGCCACATCCAACGGTGAAGCAGAGAGCAAATTTCTGAGGTACAATTACTATTACAGGTAGGAAAACTGTAAATGCTATAAAAACAAAGAACACCCCAGATGCAAGGAGAAGCCCAAAATACATGAGAGATTTTCCTGAAGGGATATTACTGGTGGCAGACTGCAAATTTCCGGGTATATTACTCACTCCCCTAGATACCCTGAAACAAGAACCAAACAAACAATACATAACAGAAGATCTGTCAATCTTTACAAACATCACTCAATAATCCAAAAAAGTGCAAGTGAAAGGCTGCAAACAATCACTGAGGATTACATAGTTACAAAAAAATCTAACAGGAAAGAGAATATATACAAGATTGATGTAAGATCATCATGTCTGATAACTTAAAACTAGTAAACTTGGGCTCAATTTGCAGGATAACCACCCTAGATACCTAGATCAAACTTAAAGAAGTTACATCACAGAGTTTGTTCTCTAACTTTGAGTTAATGAGTACTAAACAAGATTCTAACCACAGTGATGTGTAAAATCATGCATTCTGTCGTTGCTTCACAACATATTCATGGACATTCAAACAGACATCACATAATAATCCAAAACTGAATTAAAAGGCTGCAAACAATCACTGAGGATTACAAAATCAATAGAACAGTTGGAAAATTACAATGTTACAAAAAAATCTAACAGAAAAGAGGATATATACAAGATTGATGTAAGATCATCATATCTGATAACTTAAAAACTAACAAGCTTGGGCTCAATTTGCAGGATGATCACCCTAGATAGCTAGATCAAACTTAAAGAAGTTACATTACAGAGTATGTTCTCTAATTCTGAATAGTAAACTTGATTCTAACCGTTGTGATGTGTAAATTCATGCATCATATTCATAAACATTCAAACAGATCATGAAATTAAGGGGAAAACCCTAAATAAGCAACTCAGCTAGTTCGATAAACATATTATGAAACAAACGATTATAGAGTGGCTTACACGTTAAAGGTGCCAGAAACGGTGTCGTTAGCCGACCTAACAGCCGATTCAATATCGAACGAACCGACGAAACTACCGGAGCCTGCATCGGAGCCTTGTGTAGCGGCGTAAGAGTTCCAATCTGCTAACAGCGAAGAAGAGGAAGCCGAGAGTGTTTTAGGTAGTGAATTGGAATCATCATCACCGCCGCCGGAGAACCAGTTTTGCATATTTACAGCTCCGGTTACAAACCCTAGAAGGTGTTTGATTCGATTTTGGGAGCGGGAGTGAAAAGCGGTTGTATGAAGTATACAGTCGATGTCGCGGTGATGATGGTTTCCTTCCCTGCTGGTCTGTGGTTAGTTGTACCAGCGGTGCAGTAGTACGTTCTCGGATCTCCGGTGAGACGAATACGACGGCGTATTAGGGAAAATTGGTGCTCCGGCCAGACCAAAAAGACGTGTGACTGACTAGCTGGTACAGCTAACCACTTCTTTTTTTAACTAATTTCTTTAACGCTGTGTTCTCGAGTTCATTTAACGCTGTGTTCTCGAGTTCATTTAACGAGGGAAAGAAAAGGAAAGGGAAGTAAGTTTAAAAAATTTTATGTTCAGTTTCACTTAAGGAGGGAAAGGGAAGAAAACAAAAAAAAGTTGTGTTCCCGAGTTTCATTAAAGGAGAGAAAGGGAGGGAAGGGGAAGAAAAATTAGTTCATTTTATATTGTTTTTTTTTTCCTTTCAAATCGGAAGGATTTGGAAGGAAAAGAATCACTCCCCTTCTCTTCCTTTCTCTTCTTTTCCTTTCTCTTCTTTTCCTTTCTCTTCATTTCCTTTCTCTTCATTTCCTTTCTCTTCTCTTCTTTTCCATCTTTAAGTAAACTCGGGAACACATCGTAAATGATGACTTAGGTCCGGTTCGGCTCGGAAGGACGAACCATCACTTAAGATCTAGTCTGTAGGAACTAAGGCAGTAAACACGCTACAGCTGAGCCGCCGCACGGCATGTTAAGCCGCCAAGCTAAGCCTACGACATAGGGGTAGCGTCAATGATTGGCGATGATTGCCAATCATGCGCCGCCTGCACTCAAAACGTTACCCTGGGCTACACACTTGACATATCCGCTCATACCCGGTATGGGTCGAGACATTAATAACGCTTAGGACAAAATTCTGGACACTATAAATACCATCCCCAACTACTTGGGGAGGATCATTTAATCCCTCCGGACGATTTCCTCGCTCTGGCACTCACATAGTCTTCCGAGCTCTTACGGCAGAGAAGATTCCCCACAACCCCACACTCACATCTTCATATGCACGAGGGCAGACCTGAGATGACAATGATGCACTCGTCAGTCTCAGTCTGAGCCGAATGAACCATCTCCCTCACATGCTCTAACTCTCCCTTTGTGTAAGGTACCGAAGCAAAGGTCACTCCACCGAAGGAGAGGTAACTCCACCGAAGCGTAGGTTACTCCACCAAAGCTGAGGTCACTCCATTGAAGTGGGGGCCGCTCACAGCGCTAAAGTCAGGCCCTTGGGCTACCGACTGGATCGTCCCTACCCTGCATTCCGTCCGACAAGAACTCCCGTTTCTACATTGGCGCCATTCGTTTCTACATTAAACATTAATTAGTCGACTTGTATAATTAATGTGGTTTAAACGAGAGTTAATTAGCCAGTGGTCTATGTGGTTTATTGAAAATAAAATGAAACTTTTGTCATAAAACATTTAGTCATATGTTTTTCCGAGTTACGTAAGGTTTTAAGTTAAAATTCGATCAATTATTAACAAACCTCATCCTCATCTGTAAAAAATGTGAGGGTGTTTTGTTAGGAAAATAATTTTTTTACTAACTTTGGACTTAAATTACTTTGAATACTCGTGTTTAATAAAGTGTTAATTACTTAGTTTGTATTCTCCTTTTATGCGGATTTAGTGATTTACAACGAACCAAGCCAAATTTAAAATGGAGTTTAAATGTCAATACCGAGAAAGAAGATAATAATACCACGGTACACTTCACCTCCGACTCCGATTTCATCACTTGTTTTTACCACCGTTCTCCACCGCCATGCAACCACAACTAGCTTCTGCCCGATCACTTGAACCACGGTTCGACACCTGTAACCACCGAGCAAGCCTTCGTCCGGCTTGCAGCACCGCCGCCTACCACTTTTCGAGTCGTCGGACGTGAAGCGTCGGAATCACCTTTGGGTTCTAATTTGATTCCGATGAGAGGTATGAACTGAAATCCCATTTGGTCATGATTGCGTAATGTTTTTATAACTTTCTGTTCGCAATTCGTGTTACCTTCTGGTTTTGGCCCGGTGGTTCCTTCTCTGCTTTCTAAGTCAGAGGTCGTGTGTTTGAACCCTGCAATCCTCATATGTTTTTCTGATTTTTTTCAGACTACTACTTATGTACTATTGGTGGAACTTTACTCTGTCCCGCTGTTGGGCTATATATTTGAGGCGTGAACATTAGATATGGGCTTAACTTGTAATTGGGCTTGTTTACGATTATGGGCTTGTATGGGCTTCTTAGATAGGTTTATGATTGGGCTTGTATGAACCGATTAGCTTATTGGGTTTATGATTGGATTAGGGTTCTTGTAAGTGGGTAGTATATAAACTCACATAGTTTATGATTCAAGTAGCTTTTGAGATTACGATTTCTATCTCTCTATTGTATTTCCGATCGGTTTCACTAGCTCAAAGAAAGTATTTGTGTTTCATTCAAGATTTGATCTTTGTTAAATCTATTTCTTCTACTTTCTTCTTGAATCAATCACTTACGAGGATTCCGCACTCGTTTGTGATATCAATATCGTGTTTGGTAGATTTTATAGGACCTACAATTGGTATCAGAGCCAAGAATCACTGATTCGAGGCTCTCACGATATTGGATTCAAGTGTTTTCTGGAAAAAGGTTCGAGTTTTGGAGGTTTTGCTGCTGTTCTTGAGGTTTACGACATTCTTCTGGGTTGTATTGCGTGTTTACGACTGCCTGTTCTTGAAGATATTCATCGGAAACGTGTTTACGAGTTCAAGCTTCGATTTTTATCCGTTTACGACCAAGAAATTTGGGTTTACGACATTTTCTTATCAGAATCGTGAGTTTACGACTTTTCTTTGCCGGAATCATCAATCGTAATCAGAGTTTACGATTCTATCAGCCGGAATCGACGTTTACGATCAACTTTCATCGTAATCGGTATTTACGATCGGAGTTTATGACTCGCTGTGGTCTCGATCGTAATCAAGTGTTCTCGATCGTAATCAGGTGTTTACGATCGTAATCTCTCTTTTTGGACATTTGGACTCTAGTTTTAAGTTTTCCTAAGCTTACGTTATGGATTTCGAACCAAGCATGTATCAGAAGTTGGATTTTGAGATTGGATCCATCACTTGTCCACCAAGACTCACATCGGCGGATAACTTTCTGGAGTGGAAATATAGGTTTGAAAACCACTTGAAGAGTGTTGATCTAAGACTTTGGAAAGCAGTAATTCATGGGCCATACACGCCTACACACTCAGAGGGAGTTAATGCAGGGAAGGCTAAAAAGGAAGACGACTATGATGATGATGATTGGGAAAGATGTAGCAAAGCTGAGAGGGCATTTGCTATTATGACTATGACACTAACACCAGATATTGCACAAGGATTTAAGCACTGCAAGACTGCAAAGCAACTCTGGAATGCATTGGTAGTGGCTTATGAAGGAAATCCAGACATAAAGGCAAGCCGTAAGCAAATACTGAAGCAGAAATTCAATCTGTTCAACCACATTCAAGGAGAATCCTTTGAAGCACAGGTGCAAAGGTTCGTGTCTTTGATGGCCGAAATGTCAAGCTACAATATTGAACCAGATCAGGAAGATAAGAATCTGAAACTGCTGAATAGCTTACCCAAATCCTGGAATACCAACATCTCCATCATTAAAGACAACAACAAGCTGAGTGAGCTATCTCTTGATGAGATGATCAACAAACTGAAGTCAAAACTTATTGCTGACAAGCAGAGAGAGTTGAACCATATAAGCTCTCTTAGTTTGGCAGGAAAACTGAACCAGGCACTGTTGTCAGAACAAATGGAGTCTAAGCAAGATGGAAAGTCAACTGGGAGTGGACCGAGCTCTGTCACAAAGTCAACTGCATTTGTGGCACAATCTCAAGCAAGTTCGAGTGGAGGTGTCAACCCTGATGCTACTAATGATCCCAACTTTGCCCTCGGAATGGGATTTATGAACAATTATCATGCTCTTATGGACGGAACTTTAGTCCCTACTGATATGTTGTCGGGTGAGCTAAACCAGATACATCCTGAAGATGTAGAGATGTTAGATGTTTCTTGGCAGATGGCAATGGCTGTTTTCAGAGCAAAGAAGTTCATGGCAAAGACTGGGAGAAATGTGTGGAAAGATCAAGATAAGATAAGGATGGGGTTTGACAAGAGCAAGCTGAGGTGCTACAACTGTGACGAGTACGGGCATTTCGCAAGAGAGTGCACCAAGCCGAGGAGAGAAAGAACAGAAGAAAGGAAAGCATGAGATAGCAAAGGAAGGGCAGAGTCAAGTGCTTTGGTTGTACAAGAAGGAGGTGGATATGACTGGACTCCTCAGATGAAAGAGTTTAGCCTGTCACATGCAATGATTGCTGCTATAGAAAAGGATGATGAGGAAGAGCATGCGTTTGTTGTCACTGATGAAGAACCTGAAGAGAACCTGGTGGAAGACAAGGAAGACTTTGCTGCTGAGGTTGATAACATCAAGGTATGTCCTAATCCCACTTGTGCACTTCCTGGACTTAGGCAAATTTGTAAAAATTATGAGATAGAACTGTTTGAGATAAAATGCGAAAGGAGTTCATTCAGGGGTAGATGGCAAAAGAATGAGGAGAAGGTAAAAGCTCAGAAACTAGACATTGTGAAATATCAAAAACTGGCAACTGAAAAAACTCTCTTGTATGACAATGCTAAGTTAGAAATAGCTGAACTTAGTAAGCAGATAGATGAACTTAAGCATAAGAACAATGAGTTGCAAGTGAAACTTGATGTGAATTATATGAGAAGCAAAAGAATGCTAGAGGCTAGTAAATCTTTAAACACATGCATAACTGATGTTAGAATGGGTAAGGACAAAGGTGGAATAGGAATTAGCTTCTCAGACAAAAACAAGAACAATGTTCCTCAAGATAAAACTAGAGATATAATAGGAATAATCTTTGAGGAGGATCAGGTAGATAGATCTGAAACAGGAACACATGAGATAGGACCTCCCTTAGATAGTGTTCTGGTAGGAGTGACACCTATGACTGATCAGGAATTTGAAAATGAGAAACACATGATCTATGGGTTGGGTAATCAGAACGAAACAATGGCATCCACAAGTAAATCGGGTCCATCCTAGGAACCATTAAACGATAATGTTGGTTCTTCTGACACCTTTGTTTCATGTGCAGATGAAGTAGGTATTGAAGATGTTTCTGTGGAGGATGCTGAATGTTTAAAAGTCAATGAATGTCATATGTCTAGTAGTTTGATGTCTGATTTACCTAAGGACGATGTTCTGGCATTTGTGTCAGAACTTGATACGTCCAAGTCAAAACAATTAGTTGTATCTTTGTTATCGAAACATGTTCTGATTCCAATGAAAAAGTTAATGGTTTTAAAATTCGTGTGCCTAACACTAAAGTTGGTCGTGAGACTAAGCCCAAGGATTTTGTTGCTTATCCCCAGGTTGTGTCGACTTTCAATAGAACAAACAAGTCTAAATCAGAACAATTTTGTTTAATCACACAACCGGAAAAAGCTACAAAACATGTTATACACAAATGGGATGATAAGCCAGAATGGAAGTCGTCTTACCCAAGACGCTCATACCTCTGTAGTCATGTCAATGGGCCTAGACTCATGAATTGCTTTCAATGTGGAAAACCAGGACACTTTGCTGCTAATTGTGTGAGTAGACCATTTCAACCATACTATCCGCAAAACCCACGGACTAGTATGTTGGAGAAAATGATGACAGGAGAAAAGCAAAAGCAAAAGCAAAAGCAACAAGCTTTGTCTCAGGGGAAGCAGTGTTTAGAACCAATGAAGACTCAACAGTCTAAGGTTTCAAACACAAAGGCACCAGTGACAAAGCCTGTTGTTGACAAGTGGAATGTGGCCAAAGCTCCAAAACCAACTTATGTATCTAAAGGAGTTTACAAAAGAAATGATAAGATAAAACCAGAATTTGTTGAGAAACAAGTGGCTAAAGTCAAAAGAGTAAATAAACCAAATGGCAAAGCAAAGGTTGAGCAACAGGTTTTAAAACAAAAAGATGTCACTCAAACAAAACAACTTGTTTACACAAAACTGAAACTTGAGTGGACACCTGTTATAAAGCCTGCTAGTAAAAAGGCCACATCACCACAAAAGAAACCTGTGTCAGTCAAGAACTCACCAAATGTGTTGAAACCACAGAAAACCACCACCTGGAAACCAAAAGTCAACATTCAAAATGTGAATGTACCTGAATCAAATCCAGAAAGGACCCTCCAATTAGTTAATTACATTGATTCCAAAGGTGTGCCCATATCTGTTGTGGCCTGGGTACCTGAATCTCATTGATCTCTGATTCTTGTAGGGACAGCCAAGAAGATCTATCAACAATCTCTGGTACGTTGATAGCGTTTGCTCCCGACATATGACCGGAGACTTATCCCTTTTGGAAGATGTACAAGACTTCAAAGATTTCTCAACTGTAGAAAAATGTGTGGCTTGTGCAAAGGGGAAGCAGCACAAGTTACCGCACCGTCCGAAGATAACAAATTCAGCGTCGTCCGTATTATAACTTCTTCACATGGATCTATTTGGGCCAATGCAAGTACAAAGCATCAACAAATTCTCTTACTGTCTCGTGATTGTGGATGACTACTCACGATTCACTTGGGTCTTCTTTTTATCAAACAAGCATGAGACTCCGATTTTAGTGAAACAGTTTGTCACGCTTATAGAGAATCAGCTGAACAAGAAGGTCAAGGCTATTAGAACGGACAACGGAACAGAATTTAAAAATGCTGAATTATATATGTTCTGTGGAGAGAAGGGTATAGAGAGACAGTACAGTGCACCCTACACACCCCAGCAGAATGGAGTCGCTGAAAGAAGAAACAGGACACTCATTGAAGCAGTAAGAACAATGATGCGTGAAGCTAAATTGCCAATCTTCTTCTGGGCTGAAGCGGTCAACACGACTTGTTATGTGCAGAATCGAGTACTTTTAAGCAAGCGTCATGAGAAGACTCCGTATGAGATTGTTTATGGAGAGAAGCCAAAGGTGGGATATTTCAAGACATTCGGGTGTCCATGCACGGTTCTGATTCAGCCCGATGTGGGGAAATTTGAAGCTAAGGCTGATGAGTGTTATTCAGCATATAGTGCTTATCGTGTCTACAACAAAACCACAGAGTAATCATTGAGGCATATAACGTAGACTGGCTTGAAGACAATCCCACAGATGCAGGGTGTGGACCAGATTGGATTTTTTATTATGGGTCACTATTTGAAGGGTTCAATTTTTCAAATGTTTTCCATCATTTGGGTGAGGAAGAAGATATCATTGCTCAATCATCTGAATCAAGACCTCATGTTGAACAAGTTAGTGAGAAGGCACCAGATTCAGTTCCCACAAATATCAATGCACATACTCCAGGATCTTCGGGAACTCATGATGATTCAGAATTTCTCAAAACCAAGGTATGAATGATAATTTTGTTAATTCTAACCTACCTGTTTCTGTTCCTGTGCCAGATGTTCAAGTATCAAGGATCAACAAAGACCATCCGATTAGCAATATACTTGGGCCAGTTTCAGCAGGTGTTACCACTAGAAGCCGCACGGGAGACATTAATTTCTGCATGTATTCGTGCTTCATATCCCATATTGAGCCTCCTAATGTGATGGTTTCTCTCAGAGATCCAAGTTGGATAGAGGCCATGCACAATGAATTAAATCAGTTTTCAAAGCTGGGAGTGTGGCGTCTAGTGGAAAGGCCAGAGAACAAGAAGGTTATACCCACACGTTGGTTATATAAGAACAAGAAGGATGACACGGGTATAATTGTCAGAAACAAGGCAAGGTTGATTGTTCAGGGTCACAGACAAATTCATGGAATTGACTATGATGAGGTGTATGCACCCGTGGCTAGATTGGAGGCTATTCGGATATTCCTTGCAGTTGCATCATATCTAAATTTCACAGTGCACCAGATGGACGTCAAGACGGCATTTTTATATGCAGAAATGAATGAGGAAGTTTATGTGACTCAACCACTAGGGTTTGTAGATGAGGAGCATCCAGATCATGTGTATCTTCTGGATAAAGCTTTGTATGGACTACATCAAGCTCCGCGCACGTGGTATGAGACACTATCAACTCATCTGGTGGAGAATGGATACACAAGAGGAGTGGTTGATCAGACGCTGTTTAGAAAGAGGGTGAAGGATGACATCATCATGGTGCAGGTTTATGTAGATGACATCATCTACGGGTCAACAAACGAAGAGTTGTGCACCGAGTTTGAAGAAATAATGAGAAAGAAATTTGAAATGAGTGATCAAGGAGAGATGAATTTCTTCCTAGCCTTGCAAGTGAAACAGGATGAATCTGGGATTCTTATTCACCAAGCAAAATATGTGAATGAGATTTTAGAAAAATTCAAAATGCAAGATCCAAGCCGATCTCAACTCCCATGGCATCCCGGCCTCTACTGATAGCATATGCAGATGGGGAGTCAGTGAGTGAATTCATGTATCGCTCGATGATTGGATCACTTATGTATTTGGCAGCAAGCAGGCCAGATATTGTGCAGGCAGTGTGTCTGTGTGCTCGCTATCAGGCTAATCCTAAACTTTCACATTTAATTGTCTGTTAAACGTATCTTTAGGTATCTGAAGGGCAGGCCTAGGCTTGGACTTTGGTACCCAAAGAACACTGATTTCCAATTGTTTACATTTACTGACAGTGATTATGGAGGTAGTGATCTTGACAGGAAATCAACAACTGGTGGATGTCAGTATCTGGGAGACAGACTAATTTCTTGGCATAGCAAAAAGCAGCATACCGTCTCAAAGTCCACTGCAGAGGCTGAATATGTGGTAGCATGAGCTGGATGCTCACTGGTAGTATGGATACAAAATCAGCTCACTGATTACGGTATGGAATTTGTCAACACTCCTATCTATTTTGATAACGCTGCTGCTCTAGAAATTGTGAAAACGTTCATCATTAAAAAACAAAGCACATAGACATCAAGGTACATTTTATTCGTGATTGTTATGATCGGGAGTTAATTCAGCTCCAAAAGGTGAGCACATACCAAAATGTATCTGATATATTCACAAAACCCCTCCCTCGTCCCAATTTTGAAATGTGTGTCGAAGGCCTCAAGATGATTGCCTTCGAGGAATGATCGGATCAAAATTGTATGTGTATAGTGTTTTTCTTTAAAAAATGTGTTTTAATTCAAAAGCCTCATAAAAAGAGGGGAAGAAATATCAATGTTTCAGAAAATCTAAAAAATATCCGTTTGAGGTTTTTATGATGTCTTTTGTTTGCCTTGAGTTGGTAGGAAGTGATATGAATTTCCAAGACGATCGGAGACTGACACGTGTAAGGCAGAAGTGAAAGACGTCTCAAAGATGATGTTTCGGTAAGCTAAATCAAAAAAATAAAAAGAAAACTATGATCATCCAAGTAAGTGCAGTAAACTTAACTTCTATATATGTTTAGTTTTCCATCATGGTTTACATAGTTTAAAAGACTGAGTCCCAGCAAAAACGGGTTGAGAGTGGTATTCACCTAGTATTCACTCTCTCACACGCCATGTTTCTACTAATTATGACAACACCACAGAAAAATGAAAAGAAAAAGAAAATTGAAAAGAAAAAGGAAAATAAAAAATAATGATATAAAAATAAATAATTATTGTGTTTGGTCTTCTCTGCGTGCTTATGCGGCCGACCTGATCACCAACTGATAATTAAGAAAATAAGTGGTAGTCATAGCGGTGTTGCATGGTTCCTCAAGTTGGGGGTTTGTGAATCCTCAATAAACTCTGAGGTTGGGTAGGCTTTGCTATGAACGATTGGGTGTGGGGACGGTTAAACATGACGGTAATTATGTACCATCTATAAGCACTTTAAAACTTTTTATCTGGATGTGAGTTGATGTGATTTCAAAAATTTTGAGCAATCGTCTAGAGCGTCGAGTAACAAAAGCTGAAAAAGGTTCCTCGATCAGTTAAAGATTTTTCTGGTTTGATCCATGAATTTACATCAGCTTCGAGGCAAGTGAATTTTTAATTTCTGTAATTAGGTTTTAATTGATTTATGGTTTATTTTATCTTTCAAGTCTTTAAATGTTAAAATTTTTATTTTATGATCATGATCAGATACTCGGGGTTTGTGTCTGAGGGGAAGCATCGTGAATTCTCAATTTTCTCTAAATTAATATTTGTTAAGAGAATTAACATGTTTATGAGGTTTGGGAGGTTTTCTAAAATGTTTCAAAACTTGAAGGGGGCATTATGTAAATTATTTTTAACAAAACCCTCACACCCCCTCATTTACGATTCTTCTCCACTCACCGTTTACAATCCCGTCCCTTTTTCTCTCTGCGTCTACGATCCAGCCTCCAGAAACCCTAACCGCCGCCCCTTTCCGCCGGAAAATCGTTTTCCGGCTACCTTCGACCATCTCCTGTGAAAATCGAGTGCACCACTGCCTTCGTTTTCACATTCCGACCACATAACACACTTCCATCAACTGTTTCCTCTTCGAATCTTCAGTTTTTCTTGTGTTTATCTTCAATCGGTTGATCATCCTCTCTTTCTCCGTGTTTCGCATCGATTTATCGAGATTAGAAGCTGCAATCTGTGTTTGTGGTACTTAAAAGGTAGTTTATGATGGTTCATTTGCATTTTTATAAGTGTTTGATGTGTTTTCGAAGTTTTGCAGGTTAAAAGTGGCGGAACTCTGTGTTTACGATCATCTCGAGGAAGAAGACGACGTTTGGTGTTTACAATCGTCGATTACGATCGGCGAATACGATCGTCGTTTCCGATAACGTTTACGATCGGAGTTTACGATTGCACATGTTTACGATCCCGAACGTTTCCGACTGAACCCTAAATTGACCCGATCGTAAACCCGCTTGTCTGATCGTAAACCCGAACAGTAAATTGTAATCGCACTTGATCCTTCAATTAAAATCATAAACACCTAATAATTTTAAAATTTCATCAAAATCAATCATTTTAAGTTAAAATTAAATGTGTCTGTCAATTTGTGTTTCAAAATCAAATATTTTTCTTGAACGTTTAAATTGAGATTTTCAGAACTTATCAAAGTAAATGTGTTAATCAATTGAACTTCAAGATATTGTTGGCAAACATAACTTCTTTTTGATAAATTTAAGCCTGATGCATTTGTCTCGTTGTTCTCAGATGGCAGACGAAATGCTTGATGAAGAGATTCATTTTGAGAGAGACCACTGCATCCCGACATATCTTGATGACCCACCAGAGAGGCACATGCAGCTATTTTACTCTTTGGTGGCGGGGCTGAATGTATGCAAGATAAACCATGCTCTAAGAACAAGTGTGCTGATCGATGAGCAGCTTGTAAGAGAATTCTGGGGAACAGCGAGAGCAAATGCTGACAAAACGAGTATCTCCGCAACAATTCAGAATCATCAAATTGTGATACTCAAAGAAGACATCCGCCAGGGATTGAACATCAATGACAAAGCTGAAGATCCAATAGAGTACTCAAAGACTCTTGTATTAGAAGGTGCTCAGTCGTTGGGATATGAAGGAAAGTTCCCTCCCATCTTCAAGAAGTTATTGCCGCACTACTGGAGGTGCTTGGCTCATTACTTGCAAAAATCCTTCTTGGGGAAGAGGACTAGTTTTGATCAGCTAAACAAATTGCATGGCACGGCATTTGTAGCACTAGCCTTAGACTGGGATTTCAACTTCTCAAAAATGATGCTGTTGGATTGGGTTGGGAATGCAGATTTGAGTGCAAGAGAACAATTCCTGATGACACCAAGATTTGTGCAGATGGTGGTCATGAAGAAATATCCGATGATAGAAGAACGAATAGAGAAATTGGATATCAAGTTCATGGATAATGGAGTGTTCGGCCTGCAAACACAAGACAGAAAAGGAAAGAGCAGCTTTCAGGGGAGGATTGAATGGACCAAAAGAGGTGCCTTTCCTGAAGTTGCAAGAGAACAAGTTGAAGAAGAATTTGATGATGAACCAGAGGTGCACCCAGTCAATGCATCTCTGGCAGAAGATCATGATGTGGCTGCCAATGTTCAAAGGGAACCTGAAAATATACCGTCTGATGAAGAAAACATAAAGGATGATATCTTCCCTGAGAACGAAACATTCGAGGATGACATCTATCGGGATTTGGGGCCCATCAATCTCAAGAGAGGAAGGGATGACCTGATCACATCTTCAGGCAGCGATACAACTCCTCCAGAGCTGACTCTGAACGAAGAGGATGTGACTGAAGAACCCATCCCAATTCGTGAACCTTCTCCGAGGAAAAAGGCTGACCCAAGAACCTTGAGGTTCAAATTCTTAAAGACCAGCTCGAGCCTAATGGTGTTTGATCGTACAGATGCAAATGAACAGACTGATAACACAACTGAACCGGCAGTCGTTCAAAGCTCATCTCAAGCCGATGTTCAAGCTACTTGATGGCGAGAGGGACGAGTTGGACTTAGCGGGTTTCGGGTCACGCAAACCGATCCCAACCAAAAGTGGCTAGTGGGCCGTGGTGGACTATTTACGGACCGGCCCAAGGACCTCCACCTTGGCCGGCCCTTGCTTTTATTATTATTAGTATTTATTTTGTTTTGTGTTTATCTTTTAAGAACTTGTTCTCCAAGTAGGGTTTTCCTATTTAAACTCTTTTGTTTCGTTGTTTGAACTTGGTTATTGTTTATGAATAAAAGTTTTCTTTGGAGGAGAATTCCATTGGGTTTTGACATAGTTCAAGGCAAACCGTTGACATAGTTCAACAACGTGTGACCATCACGCTATCAAGTGGTATTCAGAGCCATGGCGGACCACCATAGAAATCGTCGCCGATCCGCCGACAGAGGCAGCGATGACTACTATCGTGATCCGAGAGACGAGGAGATCGAGCGACTACGACAAAGACTGCGTGAAGTAGAGCTACAGAATGAGGAACGATGGAACTTGCACGAGGGGTCGGAAAGAACGGAATCGGTGGTGTGGGAAGCCGGGGACGGGCCACAATACTACAACCCGTTCGGCCAGCCCTACCAGCCGCGACGTTCTCCACGGCATTCACCACAGCGGGCGTCCGACCCACTCCGCAACCTGGGGTTTCGCTTCGAGATCCCCGAGTTCGAAGGCGGCGTCCAACCGGATGATTTTATCGAATGGCTTCACACTGTGGAACGGGTTTTTGATGTCCGCGACGTTCAAGAACATCTAAAGGTGAAACTCGTAGCCCTCAAGTTGCGGAAACATGCTTCCCTTTGGTGGGAACACTTGAAGAAGAAACGCCACCAAGAAGGTAAGTCGAAAATTGTGTCGTGGGATAAGATGAAAAGATTAATGAAAAAAAAATTTTTTGCCCGTAAACCATCGACAAGATGCCTTCTTGGAATACCACGGATTGAAACAAGGGTCCTTAACCGTTTCCGAATTTATTTTGGAGTTTGAACGGTTGCGTATGAGGTGCGGGGCTGACGAGGAAGAAGAACAAGTCATCGCTCGGTTCTTGGGTTCGTTGAAAACCGACATCGCTGACATTGTCCAATTACACCCTTATTATTCGTTTGATGATGTTTGCAGGCTCGCTCACAAAGTGGAGAAACAAGCGACTACACGGGGGCGTTACTCCAGTTTTCGGCCGAATCAAACCCAAGCAGCGACGTCCGCGGCTTGGCCACCTGCGACAGCCGCTGGTCCGTCGAAATTTCCTGTCCCAGCCGAGAAACAGCCGGCGTCAAACCCAACTACGGGGGCGATACGATGTTTCAAGTGCAATGGGATCGGACACATGCAACGAAACTGCCCGAACACTCAAACCGTTGCTCTCGTGGACGACTCACCACCTATTTTCGATCAAGAACAGGGGGAGGACGACGAGTTTAAAGACGCCGAAGTCCTTTATCCCGATCGTGGCGAAGCATTGATTTCCCAAAGAGTACTCAGCACGGTAATCGCTTCGGACGCGGATGATTCCTTATGGCTTCGCAACAACATCTTCCGCACCAAGTGCACCATCAAAGGTAAGATTTGTGATATTGTTGTGGATGGGGGAAGTTGCGATAACATGATCGCAACTACGGCGGTGGATAAATTGGGGCTTACGGTTCAACAACACCCGGAACCGTATCAATTAACTTGGTTAAAAAAGGGAACATAATTAAAGTTACGCAACGTTGTTTAGTTTCCTTTTCTATTGGCAACAAATATACGGATGAAATATGGTGTGAGGTCATCCCTATGGATGCTTGTCATATCCTCTTGGGGAGGCCTTGGTTATATGATCGCAGGGTTAAACACGATGGATACCGCAACACATATAGTTTTCGCAAAGACGGCCTCAACATCACCTTGGCACCTTTTAATCCGAAAGACGCACAAACGGAGGCTTTAATTTTGTCCAAAACCGAATTCTTGGGATGTGCATTGAAACCGGAACCACCGTGGATTTTTGGGTTACTCATTGTCGAAGAAAACCCGCCGGCCCCTCCCCCACCCGAGGCGGTTTTGCCTTTATTCACGGAGTTCCACGATCTTTTTCCGGAAGATATTCCGGCCGGTCTACCCTTACAACGAGAAATCCAACATTGCATTGACTTCCACCCGGGAGCAAGCATACCGAATAAACCGGCCTATCGCATGAACCCGAAAGAATTTTCCGAGCTCCAACGACAAGTCAATGAGTTATTACAAAAAGGGTTTATTCGGGAAAGTAAGAGTCCTTGTGCCGTTCCCGCCCTCTTGGTTCCGAAACCGGGAGGAGCTTATCGCATGTGTGTGGATAGCCGAGCCGTCAACAAGATCACCGTTAAATACCGTTTTCCTATTCCGAGATTTGAGGATTTACTTGACCAATTACATGGAGCTTCCATCTTCTCTAAGATTGACTTACGAAGTGGCTACCACCAAATCCAAATGCGTCAAGGGGACGAATGGAAGACTGCTTTCAAGACAAGAGACGGGTTATACGAGTGGATGGTAATGCCTTTTGGCTTATCCAACGCTCCTAGCACGTTCATGCGCCTCATGAACCATATTTTTCGAGGGCTTATTGGTGTATGCGTTGTTGTCTATTTTGACGACATCCTTATTTATAGTAAACATTTGGCGCAACATTTAAAAGACCTCCGGGCAGTTTTTACTATCCTACGAGAGCAAAAATTGTTTGCCAACGCAAAAAAGTGTCACTTTCTTACACACGAAGTGGTTTTCTTGGGGTACTTAGTTTCCGGTAATGGCATTCGTATGGACGAAAGCAAAATATCGGCCATCACGTCGTGGCCGACCCCCACCTCTCTACACGATGTTCGTAGCTTTCACGGGTTGGCATCTTTTTACCGACGGTTCATTCGTAATTTCAGCACCATCGTGGCACCTATGACGGATTTGCTCAAAAGTACTAAGTTCACATGGAATACGCAAGCACAAACGTCTTTTGACACATTGAAGACACTTGTTACCACCGCGCCAATTCTTGCCCTTCCAAACTTTGCTGAGGTTTTCCAAGTTGAATGTGATGCATCCGGAATAGGCGTTGGTGGCGTCCTAAGCCAAAACGGGCGCCCGGTGGCATACTTTAGTGAAAAGTTAAACGAGGTACGTCGGCGTTATAGTACTTACGATAAGGAGTTTTATGCTATTATTCGAAGCCTTGATTATTGGCGCCATTACCTACTACCGAATGATTTTATTCTTTTTTCGGATCATCAAGCTTTGAAATATATCCAAGGGCAATCTAAGTTAAATCCCCGTCACGCCAAATGGGTTGAAACACTTCAAGAGTACTCCTTCACTATTCGACACAAGGCGGGTACCTCTAACAATGTGGCGGATGCTTTGAGCCGCCGACCGAATCTACTTGCAGTCTTCGAAATTTCAGTTCCCGGTTTTGGCTCTTGGCGACATTTATATATTGATGATCCAGATTTCGGAGTAGTGTGGTCGCGTACCGCTAACACCCCGTGGGGGTTCTTCACCCGTCGCGACGGCCTCCTCTATCGAGGCAAGCTCTTATGTGTTCCACGATCCTCCTACCGGGAAGCGATCATTCTCGAGTGTCATAAAGGAGGGTTAGCGGGTCATTTTGGACGAGATAAAACGATTGCTCAAGTTCGGGAACATTTCTTTTGGCCACATTTGGATGCCGATGTTACTCGCTTGCTTCGCCGGTGCCACAATTGCCATATTGCCAAGACCACCCACACCAACCAAGGGCTTTATACCCCGCTGCCGGTTCCACAAGGTCCGTGGGAGGACGTGAGCCTCGACTTTGTTCTCGGCCTACCACGAACACAACGCCACAAAGACTCTATCATGGTTGTCGTTGATCGTTTTTCCAAAATGGCGCATTTTGTTCCTTGCGCCAAAACCTATGATGCCTCCCAAGTAGCTCGTTTGTATTTTTCAGAAATTGTCCGCTTGCATGGGGTTCCCAAGACTATAACCTCCGATCGCGATGTCAAATTCGTCGGACATTTTTGGCGTACTTTATGGAAACGTTTGGGTTCGAAGTTACAATTCTCTAGTTCTCATCACCCGCAAACGGATGGGCAAACAGAGGTCACGAATCGAAGCTTGGGAAACTTACTTCGTAGCCTCGTTGGGGATAAGCCCAAGCAATGGGACTTAGTTCTACCTCAAGCTGAGTTCGCATATAACCGGTCTTGCCATAAGTCAACTGGAAAGAGCCCCTTTTTTGTCGTGTATGGTCGAAATCCGTTTACTCCTTTGGACTTGGCGCCTAGTTTGGATATGACGCACCTTAGTACCGATGCCGATGTTCGTGCGGTTCAAATCCAAGACCTCCATCAACAAGTGCGCGCTCAAATCGCTAAACATAATTTGCAATATCAAGCCGCGGCCAATAAGCATCGCCGCGTGGTTCTGTTTCAACCGGGGGATTTGGTTTGGGTTCATTTACGCCGAGAACGTTTTCCTCCAGGGCGTTTTGGCAAGTTACACCCTCGGGCCGATGGGCCTTTTCGCGTGCTCGAGCGGATAAACGACAATGCTTATAAGATTGATTTGCCGGGGCACTACAAAGTTTCGGGAACGTTCAACGTAGCCGACTTGTCTCCGTACGAGGGTGATTTGGATGATGATGACTCGGGGACGAGTCCTTTTCAAGCCGGGGAGGATGATGGCGAGAGGGACGAGTTGGACTTAGCGGGTTTCGGGTCACGCAAACCGATCCCAACCAAAAGTGGCTAGTGGGCCGTGGTGGACTATTTACGGACCGGCCCAAGGACCTCCACCTTGGCCGGCCCTTGCTTTTATTATTATTAGTATTTATTTTGTTTTGTGTTTATCTTTTAAGAACTTGTTCTCCAAGTAGGGTTTTCCTATTTAAACTCTTTTGTTTCGTTGTTTGAACTTGGTTATTGTTTATGAATAAAAGTTTTCTTTGGAGGAGAATTCCATTGGGTTTTGACATAGTTCAAGGCAAACCGTTGACATAGTTCAACAACGTGTGACCATCACGCTATCACTACTGTTCAAGAAACAGCACCTATGCAGACTGAGAGTCCTATCCTCCATGTACATAGCCCAGTGCATGAGGAAAGGCAATTTCTAGAGGTTGAAAGCTCTTTTGTTATACCCAGCCCAGTGAAAGTGAGTGTCTCTTCAGTGCCTAGTCAGCCCACTGTTGTTCCAAGCTTCAGGCCTTTTCGGGCAAATGAACAAGTTGTTGAACTCCCTATTGAGATGAGGTTAAGTGCTGACCCTCACATTAACTTTCTGATGTCTCAAAACAGAATTAGAGAGACTGAGATAAAAGCACTCCAGGCTGAGAACAGAAAACTAAAAGACAAGGAGGTGGCTGACAAGAATAGGTTTAAGTATTTGTATGAGACTTTGATGGATCTGAAAAAGAAGTATAATGAGTTGAAAGGTGTTGTGGTGTCAAATGATTCAGGTGACCCCGGTCAAAGCTCATCTCAGGCTGCGCAAGGTACAGAGGCTATGAATAAAGATGAAGGAGATGACACTATTGAGATGTCAGACTATGCTCGAAGTGGAAGAGTCATCTCTAAAGCGCCAGAAGGTCACGACAACTTGTTCAAGGAGTTCTTTCAAGGACCAGCCCCCACTCAATACACCACTGATGTTGGTGAAAGCTCAATCGACAAAAGGGGGAGTCGTGAAGCTATTCTATGCTGGCACTATGACTCCGAGAAGAAGCTTTTTGCTGTAATCCGTGATTGCTTCAGTCCAGTGGAATATTACAGAACACGAGCCCAATTTCACTCCTGGACTGAGCCTGAGATTAGAAGCCTGTTAAGAGCTCCATACATAAACAGATGGAGTAGCACAGAAGGAGATCTAGTTCGGAACAATCTGATGAGCCACTTGGCAGAAAATTTTGTGAACTTCGATCTGAAGCAGGTAAGATGAGTTGAAACTAGAACTGACCTAGTAACCGGTGATCCAATAGATGAAGCGAGGCGACCACCCACAAAACGCACAAGAGTAATAAACTTGTTGGATGAAATTGAAGATGGTACCTTGGTCAAAAACTTTGACTGTTGGTTTTATGATCCGACGACGCATGAAGTGGTGGTGCTTTGCAAGAAGATGAGACAGTTCCGCTTCTATGATCCAGTTGACCTGCTGAGGTTTGGTGAAAGAGATATCAAGCTCCTCGCCTCCCAACCTATTCTCGGTGATGAGAATGATCTGGAAAATGCTATACGGGTGGGATCTTCCATGGAACAGCAAACCGGATCGTAGCTAATGAATGGTGGTCGAGCAATGTGCAGAATACTTTCAGATTTGATCTGCTGCTACCATAGGCGGTCTAATGGTTCATGCCTAGGGGAAGATTGTTGGGCTATATATTTGAGGCATGAACATTAGATATGGGCTTAACTTGTAGTTGGGCTTGTTTACGATTATGGGCTTGTATGGGCTTCTTAGATAGGTTTATGATTGGGCTTGTATGAACCGGTTAGCTTATTGGGTTTATGATTGGATTAGGGTTCTTGTAAGTGGGTAGTATATAAACTCACATAGTTTATGATTCAAGTAGCTTTTGAGATTACGATTTCTCTCTCTCTATTGTATTTCTGATCGGTTTCACTAGCTCAAAGAAAGTATTTGTGTTTCATTCAAGATTTGATCTTTGTTAAATCTATTTCTTCTACTTTCTTCTTGAATCAATCACTTACGAGGATTCCGCACTCGTTTGTGATATCAATATCGTGTTTGGTAGATTTTCTGGACCTACACCCGCCCTTGTTTTTAACCCAAAGGGAACAAAAGCTTCTGATGTTCTTGAGATATTGTCCAGCGACACCACTTTGTTATTAAAGATGACTTTGTTTCTCTCTCGCCAAATACACCAACAAGTGCAATAGACCATCGCTTGAACCCACGCACTCCTCGAGTGGCCACCCTCAATGCCACTGTGAAGCAACGGTAAATCTTCCACCGAAAACGCATAGAAGCTAGTAGTATTACACCGATGAGTCAACCCTTGCCATACAAAAGCAACGACATTGCAGCCTGTGAAAATGTGATCCACTGATGCATCAGCATCAATACACAAAGCACACATAGTCGACTGCAGATGAATATTTCTCCTAGCCAGCGCATCTTTAGTGGCCACCCTCCGGAGCCAAGATCACCACATAAAGATATTAACCTTAATAGGACCAACTTGCACCACTCAAAACCCCCCGATCACATAATCATCCCTATGTTGTTGCACCAACCGCCTTAGGGATTGAACCGAAAAGTCACCCGAGGCATCCCCATTCCAGATCAGTCTCCCATCTTTCTCCGAGATCAGCTCATCCAGTCTAACCCCAGGCCATCCAGCCTTCGAATGGACTAATGTTAGTTTATAGTTAGTAACTAGGTTGAGAGCCTCCCGCGCATTGCAGTGTGCGTGGTTGCAAACGTAAAAAGCATTAGCACGCATTGCGGTGCTAAAAAAAGGTTATGTACTATTCGTAAAGATCAACATGAATAAAAAAAATACGTTTTTAAGAAAAAATAGAGCATAAATGCTTTTAAGGGAAGAAATAAACAAATAAAAAATGAAACCACCCGATATAGTTTTTGCGACAGCGAAAAATAGGTTTTTAATAAAAATAGAGCATAAATGCTTTTAAGAAGAATAAAAAAGGGAACCACCCGAAATAGTTTTGCGATAGCAACTCCAACACAATCGACATATTATATACTTCCTAAGATAGGTTAGCAAAATAAATGAATACGTTTCATTAAAATTAGTCAAATAAATAACCGGGGAAAAAATAATTATGGAGTATAATACTCCTTTTTAGAGGGAGGTTTAAAAAAACGGCCCATCCCAAGTTTCAAACTTGGGCTAACCAAGTTCAAGGCTAGCACCCAAACCACCATAACACATGTGCTTTTGTGAAAAAAATTCTGGTAAAGAATTTAAATAACATAATATTTTTTTTTCTGAAACAAAAAAAAATATCGATTTGAACAAAATGGGGACCCTAGGTTCTGAACCTGAGTCCCCACCGTGCAGACCAAACACACGAACCACTGCAGCACTTCATCCATTGAGAAACAAAGTATAAATGTTATTTATAACCTATAGGAAAACTCAGAAACAAAAAATATATATTAATTTGGCCAAAATGGGGACCTCATGTTTCGAACCCGAGTCTCAAAAAAAATATATTGTTTTGGCCAAAATGAGGACCTCAGGTTTCGAACCCGAGTCTCCAGCCTGACAACAAACACACCAACCACTACGACACTTCATCTTTTGTGAAACAAAGCGTAAATCATGTTTAAAACCTATACAAAAAGTCAACAGGGAAGCAAACAAACAGACATGTTCTCTCTGTTGATCTCGTTAATGATATATAGGATTAATAATATATAGGATGATTCTAAAGGGCTAATGTTGTAATTGTCTATACATCTATTCATAATGGGTTCATTTGTAATTGTGCCTAATAGCTAACTACTAGTTAGTTAATCAGGTATATTAAGTTGTATTACACTGTGGAATAAACAACTTGATTGATTGAAATACTTCCTCCTCTTCTGTGTTTCTCATTTTGATACTATCGAGTGGTACTAGATCAAAAGCTCTTGAAATTGATAATTCACCGGAGAATTGGCGTAATATCAACAATGACGACGACTCGAAAGCAGGCCTTGGAGCAACGTGTTAGGGAACAAGAAGCTTCTCTCCTTCAATTGGAAACGACGAGATTGATTTCAGAGGCGGCTCAACCATTTTAGAGGCACAAAACGAACCAAAATTCGAAGCCTCATGTATATAGCTTTTATGATTGTCACTTTATATAAATTCCAAATGAAATAAGACATGTATATACTATATATTGTTTTCTTTTAAATTGGGACCATGTTAAAGTAGCCAAGTAGGTGTCTAAAGTCATAGTTTTATTTGATATACGGCCCATGTTGAATTTGACTGAATTTAAAAATCATCAAAGTTGCATCGGCAAAGAAATGATTAAATCACAAACGGTAAAAATACCCAAGAATTCCTTCATTTATAAGAAACATACTTGCATAGATTGTTTGCATATGCAATATTTTCTGTTCGACTAAAACTTATGAAGAGGAAAAAAATAAAACGTGCAAGTGTTTGGGCACTATTATTAAACTAATGATCCATCAACTGATCAATCCCGTTTTAAACAAAGCGAATAGATTTTTTGTATCAAATCACAAGATCCATCAACCCCATGAATGTTTTTCTTTTAACAACTATTGTGAAATCCCACAACTAGAGACGGTAAAATCAACCGGTTTGGAATTTAAATTTGGTTTCAAACCTTACCCGATTACAACCCGACTTGATCAGTTCTTAATCCTATGCGTTGGAACCCGTTTCAACCCGGTCTAACCGAACCGAAGAACAATCATTATGCTTGAAAAACGCCATTAACCGAACCGGTTTCAACAAATCTGCTTTTGACTTTGTTGACCAACACAAACATGTTTCAACACTACCTGCAACAACTATAAGGGAAATTCCCATTTTAGATGATAGAAATTATACAATCCCTTCACTGATATACCATAAATTCAAAATGAGAATACATTTATAATCTCCAAAAGAAAAGAAGAAACTATACAGGTGTCTTTAGTTATTTAATCTTACCTTGAAAATACCAAAATTTGATCAATAGGAGAAAACCAATATTGCTTGAAATCAGTAAAACTTGATGAGATCACTTGAACTCCATCGGTTGCTTGAGCCTCAAATGAATTTGAGATTGAGAGACCGCTTCAACATCAATTGCCTAAAAGAACATCATAACATCCTTGACTTTTGCTTGACTATCCACTTAACATTATGTGTCTGTGTACGCAGCAAACTGCCCAGAAGAAATATATGTCTCCCTCAAAGATGTAAAACCACTAGACTCAAGCAGACACCTAGACCCAGTAATACACAGACCTCTTATTTGAGAAATGCTTTGAGGAAGACAACTTACTCCTGCACATTGTAAACTTAGAAATTGCAAACGTTTTAAATGTCCAAGTTGCTCCGGCAATTTCTTAACTCGAATACATGAATCAAGAGATACATGTTGTAAACGTTTCATGTTACAGATGCTGTCCGGAATATCTTGCAAGGATGTACAATTGAATAGGCTTAACAGCTCTAAACGCTCTAATCTGCCTATGTCATCGGGTAACTTCTCAAGAAGGCAACAAGACCTAAGTTGAAGATCTATGAGATGTTTCAACATACAAAGGCTATCCGGAAGATGCTTGATCTCTTTCATTGACAAAGTCAGCGCCACTAGACTCTCTAACTGGCCCAGATCCTTGGGCACCTCTAGAATACTGGCTTCAAGTGTAAGCCTTGTTAAATGTTGTAAGCCACAGATAGCTTCAGAAAAAGACTCGATGTTTGTGCAAGCACATAAGTTAAAAGCAATACGCTTCTTAGAATGCAGTGCGTTAATATCTTTTCCTTCCAATGAACAATCAAAATAAAACTTGGGCAAAGTACTGTTAGGATGCAGTGGGCATATATCTAGGGGATCTGCAATCAGTTCTAATATAGAGTAAGATTCAAGACCAAGAAAAGTATTACTCTCATTGAAAAGAACATCCGGAAACCTCAAACAACCGATTAAGTTTAAGAACTCAAGCTTTTCGAGACATCCCATCGGATCGTGAATTTCTTGAAGATTATAACACCCTTCAAGATCTAAACTCTCAAGATATGGAGTCAGCCCAAGGTTAAGGCTGCTCACCTTAGTTTTGGTGAGACCGAGGAAGCTGAGCTTTTGACATTCAAGGGGCATGTGGAGTTCTACAAACTCCTCACAATATGAAAGATCTAAACTCTCAAGATTTGGAATCGACTTAAGATTAATGTTAGTAACCTTAGAGCCACGGAGATCAAGGAAACTAAGCTTCGGAGATTCAATTGGGATGTGCAACTCTAAAAAGTCCTCACAATTTGAAAGATCTAAACTCTCAAGATATGGAGTCAGCTCAAGGTTAAGGCTGCTCACCTTAGAACCTCTGAGATTGAGGAAGCTGAGCTTGTGACATTCAAGGGGCATGTGGAGTTCTACAAACTCCTCACAATCTGAAAGATATAAAGTCTCAAGATTTGGAATCAACATAAGATTAATGTTAGTAACCTTAGAGCCACTGAGATCAAGGAAACTAAGCTTCGGAGATTCAACTGGGATGTGCAACTCTAAAAAGTCCTCACAATTTGAAAGATCTAAACACTCAAGATATGGAGTCAGCTCAAGGTTAAGGCTGCTCACCTTAGTTTTGGTGAGATCGAGGAAGATGAGATTTTGACATTCAAGGGGCATGTGGAGTTCTACAAACTCATCACAATCTGAAAGATCTAAACTCTCAAGATTTGGAATCGACTTAAGATTAATGTTAGTAACCTTAGAGCCACTGAGATCAAGGAAACTAAGCTTTACATGTCCAACGGGCATGAGGAGTTCTACAAAGTCTCCACATCCGTCAAGAATTAATGTCTCAAGCTCTGGAGTTATCTGAAGGTCAAAGGTTTTCAAATTAGTATAAGAGAGGTCTAGGAATTTGAGCTTATTAAGAACCTGTCATAAAAAATGAGGAATATTAGAGTAATCGAAAATATAACATTGCAATGCAACATGCAAAACAACCAATCAACCAATATTCTACCTTTATGTCATCTCCTTCCCAAAGTTGAGAAATGTTGCTAACACGCATTTCGAGGTTAACCAACATATTTGCTTCAAATGTTTCAGGCAAACACCAAGAAGGGTACCTATACCAATTTACTGACCGTAAAGAATTGGGTAAGTATTCACATTTGTTTTTTGCTTGATCAATGTCCCATTTTGTATCACCTCCACAAACATAAAGAGATCTCAGGCCCTTCATCTTTTTAAGACCTTTCATAATAGTTTCCGAAGGGAAATCCAAATTCATAACTTTCATACTCTTTGTTGCATCAGTACCCTGTAAATAAAAAGCACACATGAAATACTCATCATATAAAAAAAGAAAAAATGTGTTAGTTTTCTACGTTAAGAAATAACCTTGAATCTTACCAATTCGTTTTCCAATATATATTCAACTTCCTCGTCAACCCATAATCGGCTATGCATGTTAGGCTCATCACTCACACGACGAACAATATTTATGCCCATTTGTTCTATTTGGTCATGCAACTCCAATTTGTGAGAACTAGAAATGGTTAACAAAGATTTCTCCTCAAGAACTTTTAAACCAATTTGAGCTTTAAATCCACAGCCTTCGAGTATCCCGATTGCTACATCTTTCTCTTCACCCTTCAGTATGCATGCAACTTCAAGGAATATTTCTTTGTAATCATTATCTAGACCATCATAACTTAGTTCTAGTTTTTCCAAAGTTTCCTTGGGCGGAATTGTTTCTAGTCTTTCTATGGCAACCTCCCAGTCACGCTCACTTCTACCCTTAAGAAATGAACCCAAAACTCTGATTGTTAGAGGAAGGCCTGCAGCATAATAGACAACTTTTTTTGATAGCTCTTCATACCCTTGACATGGAAACTCTGTCCTAAATGCGTACCTACTGAAGAGGCAAATTGCTTCCTGAGGTGATAATAGACTCACATCAAGAATATTCTCCCTATGAACTCCATGTGCTACCAGCACCTGCTTATCTCTTGTTGTGATGATGATTCTACTTCCTGTCTTAAACCAATCAAGATCACCAGCTAACGCCTCAAACTGATCTACATGATCCACATCATCTAGAACTACAAGAACCTTTCTACCGGACAACATCTTTTTCATCTTATCTCTCCCGTCAAATTCATCTGATACACCAATGTTTTTATCATTTAACACATCTCGAAGGACCTGTTTTTGCAATTTCTTCAAACCAGATCCTTTTGAGCGTTCTCTGACATTCTCAACAAACTTCTTTCCATCAAACCACATGGATATGTGATCAAAAACAGCTCTAGCCAGAGTGGTCTTCCCACCACCTCCCATTCCCCAGATCCCTATCATACGGACATCATCCATATGAAGTTCTAAAGCTGAAACTACGTGATTTACCCGGTTCTCCATACCTACTAACTTCCCATCAATGCTCGAACTTGTGAAATGTGGCTTTAGTGAAATGTCTTGAACACATTTTTGGATAAGTTTAGCTTCATACCTACGTTAAAGAAGATCTATCAGATATATACTCATAATCTCTCACATGATTCATGAACAATTAATTATTTTCAAATAATAAAATATTATGATATGATGTAATAAGGTAGTGAAATAAGATATTACCCATCAAACATGTTCTTCAAATCCCACCCGGCAAGACCAGCTGCTTCTTTGAGAGCATCTCTCCATTTCCCAGCATCCTCTTTCTCTACCAGTTTTTTAAAGGCTTCTCCAACTGCCCCACTTTGGTTGCGGATTTCGGTAGGTTCCACATCATAGAAGATGGGGTAAGCAGTGTGGTCCTTGGTCTGCTGGCACTCCATAATCTTTACGAGCTCCTGTAAACACCAAGATGAATCTACATAGTTCTTGGAGAAAACAATTATGTAAAATCTCGATTCCTCAATGGATCTCAGGAGCTGCTCACTTATCTTTTCCCCCTTTTGGATTCTTACATCATCTTTGTAAGTTCTAATGCCTTTATTGTCAAGAGCAAGATAGAGATGATCAACAAAGGTCCTGCGGGTGTCATCGCCCCTGAAACTCAAGAAAACATCGAACTTGTAGTTCTTTTGGACGGATGAAGCTGATGATGTAGATGCCAAGGTTGAAGGATCAGATAACCTCAATCTCTTTCCAGGGGGTGAAGCCATCTAAATAGGAAACAATCAATTCAAAGTTGTAAGAGATGAGTACTACGTAGATTTGGAAATATAATGTGGAGAAGATAAGTCCTCTATCTTATTTGGTCAACAGACGATAAGTGTTTGTGTTTGTAAACATGATATAAACCAGAATCCGATCAAACAAAACCGGAAGTATTCAAATCAACATAAGAAAGCTACAGAAACGAACCGAAGATACAGATCGACTCAAGAACATCAAAACCCTAGGCACCAGATGGAGACGAACAACATAAAAACAATTAAAGAAATTTGCTGAAACGATTGAATTGTAAAACGAGATATACCCAAAATTTAACAGATAACCTTAATCTCTTTCGAGGGGATGAAGGAAGCCCTTTTTCGTATGATCCCTAAATTGGAAACAATCAATTCAAAGTTGTAAGAGATGAGAATAGGCCTTCAAGAGTAGTTATTCTCATTTAGTCAACAGACGAGAAGTGTTTGTGGTTGTAAAATGGGCGGGGCGTTGGTAGCTGGTTGAACTGGTCAATTGACCGGTGTTCGAACCTCGCCAATTTTTAATTTTTTCTTTTATCCACCTTAGCTTTATGTAGTAAAAAAAAAATTATCCACCTCAGCCAAGTTTAATTGACCCAGATTTCATACATTTTTTTTCTCTAGTGAACTAACCAAATAACTACATCTCAATGATTTGTGAGCTAAAGCAAGTGTTGATCTGATGGTTGAAATTAAAAGACCGGATTAGGGGTTTCGAGAATATGATAGCTGGATTATTTTCTAGCGTCTAAATACATAGAAGAAGATAGCAAGTATAAACATGTTAAAAAATTAATTATTTCAAAAAATTATTTATCCCTAGTGCAGGCTTGAAGAAATGATAACTCATTGTGATGTTTCTCAAGATGCATCTATCAACAAGGAAAAAAATAGACGTGTAACTAGAAGTCTTGGTGGATTGACGCTAATTATGAATGCTATAGTGTTATGTTTAATTGATTTAGTGTTTATTCTGGTTGCCTTAATGTTAATAGGAAGCTTTTTTTATTCTAGAATCTATACTATATAATAAACACAAGTTGTTAATGTGTAGGTGACACAATTTAAGGTGTGCCACCTAGGATTAGCTTATGTGTCATTTTTATAGATTTTTGAATTAAAAAAATAAATGGTATTTACAAAAAGATAAGATCTTATAATTAAAAATCAAAAAATTAAATTATTCCCATACAAAATTATCCATATTTGTTTTACAATACCATAACTTTGATTCATCATATCTTCTTCATTTCTCAGTGAAAATTTGATCCGTAAATTGCTTTGGATTCGTGAAAGAAAACCTAACAAAACTAGATTCATATTGCTTAGGTTTCGATCAACGAATGATGGTGAACGAATCAAAAAACAAAGTCGCGACTTTCTAAACCCACCATTGATGAACTTAAACTCCAATTCGATCATTCATTTAATAGTTAGAAAAAAACTTTTATCTTTTAATTAGTTCAATTTTTTTTATATCACAGTCTCGGGTATTTACCCGGGGCACTAACTAGTTATGTAATATGTATTTGAGTGACTATGAAGATTATAAGGATGGAAGTGAAAATGGCAAGTCGAACCGTAAAGGTATTGTAAAAATTTATATAATTTGCTTGTAGAAATATGTATTTATTACGGCATATTAAAGTTTAAAAAAATACTCTAATTGGGTTCTAGAAATGTGATCACCAATTAATGTCTTGCTTAAGATATAAATCTGGGTGATTTTAATCTACCTATCTATTAAACAAAACATATAAGGTTGATTTGGCACCTTATAAGGTTGTCCGCATCATCAATTGATGAGGTGGCATCCTCTCATTCTAAAAAAATCCTATGTGTAATTTTCTTAATTTTGTAAGTTTTTTAAATAAAACTTAATTTCCGGAATTAGCTCCATAAATTCAAAACTTTCCTTTTTCTTCAAAATTTAAATAATTTGATTGATTTATTCATTAAATTAAAATATGACCTTCCATAATTTTTACACCTTAATCTCCTATATATACATTCTACATCTCCACTTATTTCATTCATCATTTTATCAATTCACCAATCTTCTTTGTTTAATTTGTCTCTTCTTTCGATCAAGTTACCATTGAAAATGTATGTTTTATATTATAATTGAGTTATATTAATTGCTTTTGATTAGTAATTTAAAATTCTGTATATTATCAATTGCAGATTCAACATTGTTCATATCTTTATATTAATAAATACATGAATACCACGGATTTTTTTTGTTTCATTGTTACCCAGCTACCTTTTTGTCCGGTTTCTAAAATTTCATGTTTTGTTTGATAAACAGCTATGGATAACAAAGAAAATAAAGGAAAAATGAAGATTCGCATGGAACAATCAACACAGAGAAAAACACATGGGATTATGCAAATTTCCTTTTCTTCACAAGGGAACATAAACAATTATGTTATCCTTTGTCTTACATCTCAGAGAGTAGAATTCATTATTTAAACATTTCAAGACAAAACAGACAACACAGGAAAGATCTGTTAGATATAAAAAGAGGAAGAAAATCTCAACAATCATCAACACCTAGATGTTCTTTACGTTCAACAAGTAGTACTTATAAACCTCCTCTTATTGACATAACAAATGGTACGAGCTTTCGTTTAAGATCTATCTCAATTTATTAGATTATCAACATTTTTTTATATATATTCATTAATTAATTGTTTTTTATTTTCAGTTAGCACAAATAGTTATTCAAATTATGCTAAACAAAACAGGGAGAGAAGAAAAATGTTAATGGTCGACCGGAGACATGGAAAATTTCAAGTCTATGAGAATTCATCCAAGTCCTTAGAAGCTAATAAAGCAATTTCTTCTGTTGCTTTATCTGACATATCAAACCGCAAGAGCACTCTATTTTAAATAATACTAATATATTTTAATGATTATCAATATTTGTAATCTTTTCTTTAATTTAATGTGTTTTTTTCTGTAGGTTGTACTGCTTCTCCAGTTTCTTTTACCGGTGGTCCTACACCTACCTATAGATCTCCACTTAGTGACATATCAAATGGTATGGTTTTAATTTCTAATATACGTTGTAAGTAATTATACTAACTATTCATATATATTTACATCTTTCAGTTGTTTAAGAATATTTAACGTGTTTGTTTTATATTTAGGTGCACTTTCATCGCGGAATAATTTTGTCGTTTCAGGGATAACTGCTTCTACATATCTTCCTACTCCTTTAACAAGCGGGATGAATAATAATGAAGTTATTGGTAAAAGTACTTATAACTAAATAAAGTTACATCGTCTTTTTTTAACTTATAAAATTGTGTTAATTTTGTTAAATGCATGTTAATTGTGATTCTGCAAATGCTTCGAAGGAAAATAGATTCAAAAGAAAGTTAACACTGGTAGAAAAGAAGAATAAGAGGTTGCAACTATCTTCAAATATGTCGTCCGCTTCACAAGTCCTTAACCCCCCCCCCTACCGTTTTATTAAACGACAATTCAAATGGTATCATTAATTTCGATCATCTACTATTACATATGAATTGCAATTGGCTTTGATAAATTAGTTTTAATTTTTAATTATTAATGTATTTATATTATCTATTAGCTACATCTTCTTCTTTTTCCGTATCAAGAGTTGCTATTAGAAAGGGCAAAAGAAAAGTGACTTTGTTATCTCCGATACGTATGGTTGATTTAAATTCAGACGAGGAGGTTGACGTCGAGGCTAATAATGAAGTAGATGATTATAAATGCATCTCTAAAGGTTTGGTATTTTTAATATGATATTTTTTAATTTATTTATTAATTTTTATTATCTAATGGTATTCTGATATTTTTTTTTATGTTTTGCATATTTTGCTAATAATATTAAAAATAATTTATTATCTTATCAAGTAATTTCCCATTATGTCTCCAAATAAACCTCACCTATGAATGTGTTTTTTTTAAACAGTGATACCGACAGGCCATCAAGTTCTTCAAACTCGACGTTTGAGGTTGAAATTATTCAACAGTTGAAAGATATGTTAGACTCACAAAATGAGTTGGTCAAAACATACAGGATGGTGAGGGATACCTATCAAGAAAATCCTCAGGTCGATTTGAAATTACGACTTATCGGTAGACGGTTAAAAGATGGAAGAAAATATAACCTTCCGACCGCATCTGAGGTTGCCACATAAATAATTGGGGATTTTGATGATAATATCGAATCACGCGATATAGTTGTTCGGACTAAAGGTGGAAATATGCAGCGTATCAGCAAGCTGCATCCTTCGTATCTAGCACTGTAATATCCGCTTCTTTTCCCATTCGATGAAGACTGTTACCACGTAGACATTCTTCATATGGATGTTATTCTTGATCAGGCTAATCAGAGGAATAAGAAATGTAAAATGAGGGAGTATTTCTGTTATATTTTACAAGATCGCGTCAACCACTTTTCTTTAATCCTAAACGCGAGGAGGTTATTTCAACAGTTTTTGGTTGACGCTTATACAATGATTGAAGCGCAACGGTTATGGTTTATTCGGAACAAACAAAGCACTCTCAGGTGTACGATTTATAATGACATCAGTAATGCTCAGACTTCAGGTGATATAGATATTTCCAATAAAGGTCAGCGGGTTATATTTTCGTCCTCTTTTACCGGTGGGGCCAGATATATGTTGCAGAATTATCTTGATGCAATGTCGATTTGCAAATGGTATGGTTATCCAGATTTTTTCATCACCATCACATGCAATCCGAAGTGGCCAGAGATGAGAAGATTTTTAGCAGATACGACTTTACTTCCTGAGGACAAGCCGAATAACCTTTGCAGACTTTTCAAAATGAAGCTCGACTCATTAATTGCCGATTTAAAAAAGAACTCTATTCTTGGAAGAGTCCAAGCAAGTATTATAAGTTTAAATTCTAATCACTAATTTAAATTTCTATTTATTTATGCATCTTATTATAGTTTAAAAATTATTCTATTTGAAAAATGCAGTTTTTAATTCTTAATTTTTTATCTTATACTTTTGCAGTTGTTTATACGTTGGACTCATCTATCCGATGAAATCCTTCAAACACATAGAGTTCTCTCAAAGTCTCTAGGTTAGTTACTTATATTATGTCAATAAATTATTCGACTTGGTTCTTAATCTTTATTTTTTTATTACTATTAATATCTTTCTAATTTTTCCATTTATTAGAATTAACGTTATTTACATTATTTTTTTAAAGGTTTATCGTACGATGAAGATCAGATGAAGAATCTGACACTTGGTGAAATAGAGAAAGTGTTGCATCGTCACAACTCAAGCCTCACCAATTTCGCTACAATGCCGTTTTCTAATAACTTTGTCATAGATTCCGCCAATAACGTCCTTATCAATGAGCAGCTCGACTATGACATGGTAGTTCAGGAAAACGAGTATGAGCGTCTTCATTCTTCTTTAACGGATGAGCAAAGATCAATATTTAAGGAGATAATGGATGTCGTTGATAAAGACGGAGGTGTGTTTTTGTTTACGAATATGGTGGTACCGGAAAGACATTTTTATGGAATACTCTGTCAACTGCAATTAGATCAAGAAATCACATTGTTTTAACTGTTGCCTTAAGTGGTATTGCTTCGCTTTTGTTACCTGGAGGTCGAACATCTCATTCTAGGTTTCACATACCACTCAATCTGATTGAGGACTCGCTTTGTACCATGTCACGTCATAGTGACATTTCTGACTTATTGAAGCAAACAAAGTTGGTTATATGGGACGAGACTCCTATGATACATAAGCATGCCTTTGAAGCTCTAGATAAAAGTCTGAAGGATGTTCTATGTATCGATATTAACATGGCGGATCGACCTTTGTTTGGTGGTAAAGTTGTTGTTTTCGGTGGAGATTTCAGGCAGATTCTTTTCGTTATGCAAGGCGCTTCAAATCAAGATGTTGTCACTTCCTGATCTTCTTATTCATGATTCATCGAATCCGGTTAGCGATCTTATCGATTTTGTTTATCCATCGTTTTGGACAACTTTGGTAAACAAGATTTTTGGTCTGAAAGAGCTATTCTTTCACCAAATAATGAGGTTGTCGATGATATCAACAGACTGCTTTCTTTGGTTTCCGGTGAAGAACATGAGTATTTAAGCTCCGATTTTGTATGTCAAGATGAGATTGTAGGTGACAACGTTGATCATAACTTATACTCACCAGACGTCCTGAATTGTTTACATATATATGGCATTCCAAATCATCGTCTTGTGCTGAAAGTTGGTGTTCCTGTTATGTTGCTTAGAAACATTGATCAGAGGAATGACTTATGTAATGGAACACGTCTTCAGATCGTATCTCTAGGGAAGCATGTTATTGAAGCGGTGGTTATCTCCGGAAGCAATATCGGATTCAGGACTTTTATTCCTAGACTTTCATTGGTTCCAACAGATAAAAGAGTTGTTTTTCGGTTTAAGAGAAGACAATTTCCGATCTCTGTTTGTTTTGCTATGAATATAAACAAAAGCTAAGGTCAGCCTCTTTTGAGAGTTGGATTGTACTTGAAAGATCTCGTCTTCTCTCATGGTCAATTATATGTTGTTTTATCAAGGGTGAAAAGCAAGAAGAGTATGAAGATTTTGATTTTGGATGAAGACGGTCGTCCAACCAATGTAACAAGAAATATAGTGTATAAATCTATCTTCTCAAATTTGTAATTGTTATTGAATTTTTTTAAATTATTATTGAATATTATTTTACCGATAAGAATCTTTTGAATAGTATACATATCTATAACTTTTTTTTACGTTTTAGACCCGGGTATCTACCCGGGTAAGTGGCTAGTGTGTTTATTATTCTTTGCAGAAAATAATAGGTAAGAAAGATCGAGAGAAAGAGAAGGAAATGTTGGTAAAGAAACTTACAAAAATTACTTGTTGAGTTGGTTTTCAATAAAAGATCAAAAAATTATTATTTATTATTTATATGAAGACTTGTAACCTCCACTAACACTGACATTAACATCAGTGTTAAGCATCTGTAACATCAGTGTAAAATGTTGGTAACATCAGGTTTAAATGTCTGTATCATTATTGTAACATAAAATTGTATTAATGTAACTATTTGTAACATTAGTAAACGATACTAGGATTGTAATTATTTGTCTTATGTTGATCATGTTTTAGCTTTTTTTTTCTTGGTTTTTATATATTGTTAAGCATACCTAACATTATTGTAACATAAAATTGTGTGTTAAATTCGTGTTAAATGTCTGTATCATTATTGTAACATTATTGTATCATTATTGTTAAAAGTGTGTTAAATGTCTGTATCATTATTGTAACATAAAATTGTATCAATGTAACTATTTGTAACTTAGTTAACGATACTAGGATTGTAATTCTTTGTCTTATGTCGATCATATTTTAGCTTTTTTTTTCTTGGTTTTTAAATATATTGTTAAGCATGTGCAACATCAGTGTTAAATGTTGGTAACATCAGTGTTAAATGTCTATGTCATTATTGTAACATAAAATTGTATCAATGTAACTATTTGTAACTTCAGTAAACGATACTAGGATTGTAATTCTTTGTCTTATGTCGATCATATTTTAGTTTTTTTTTGGTTTTAAATATATTGTTGCGAGAAACGTTTTCCTCTCATTCATCTTCGTGCATATAAATATTACATAAATTTCGGAAGTACTAAAACACTAACCTATATAAAAAGTCAGAAAAAAAGTAAGAATTAAAAGTTTAAACATTTAAAACTAAAATTATAACAATGCGTGTTGATACTAAGAAAAATAATTTGAATTTAAATTCTTTGATTATCTTTTTATTCTGCTCTGTTTATTAAGTGGGTCCATCTTTAAATGTATGTCAATGAGTTTATCAAGTGGGTCTTATTTGTGACCTTTTTTGCCAGACAATAGTACTAGCAGCCAATGTTTTAAAAGCCGGATTGAACCGGCTGGTTCAACCGGTTGAACTGGTGACCGGTGGGTGCACCGGTTTGGTTGAGGGCGGTTTTTAGTAGTTTCGGACAAAAAAATGAATCGGCGGGTTTTCCGGTTGAACCGGCCGGTTCAACCGGGTGAACCATTTTTTTTTTAAATTAAGTTAAAAAAACATTTTTAAAACAATAAAAAAAAGGTAGGGCCGTAGAGTTTTTCACTATTTTCTTGATTGAAGTAAACTGATCGGGCGAAAATAAATAGTCACTTCGTCACTTGCCGCTAGAGATTTTAAAACAAACCATCCATCGAAGATAACTGCAAATCTGATATTCTTTTGATAAATATAACGTGATTAGAACTTATATTGCTGTTATTTTGGATAAATGTAACTTGTTTTAAACTTTATTAAAGTTTCTCAACGACATTTGTCGCAGTTGAAAGTTTATAAAATGTATATTATAATTTACATGTTTGAATAGTCAATCCGATTTTACCGTCCGGGTCAACCCGGATCAACCAGTTGAACCGTTTTTTACATAAGGCCGGTTTGGTTTAAAAATCCGGTTTTAAAACATTGCTAGCAGCAGATGAGGTAGTAAGGTAAAAATACTATAATACCCTTACTGCTAAAGTAAAGCACAAGCCACATGTCAATCTATAAATGGTTGAAATGAGTTATTTGGTTAGTTCACTAAGGTAAGGTTATTATTTGTTCCACTCCTTATATATATATAGGGGAAGGGATGAAAATTAACCGTTCCTTAAGGTAATAACTAGATAACTCTCATCTAGTGGTTGAAAAAATTTGGAAGCAACATGAGCATGCCAAGTGTCTATTTCCTTTTTTTTAATTCAAAAGGGCAAATCAGACATTTTACACAACCACATAAAACACCCCTTTCATTTTAAAAAGCCTATAACTTTTTTATACTGTCGGATTTTTATAAAAATTGCACCATTAAGGTAAGGTTATTATTTGTTCCACTCCTTATATATATATATATATATATATATATATATATATATATATATAGAGAGAGAGAGAGAGAGAGAGAGAGAGGGAAGGTTAAAGTGGAAACCACCTCCACTTTGGAAAACCTAGCAAACCTCATCTTAACCATTCATCATCCCAATCCAAGTGCTACAATTAATTCCTTTATTTTCTATTTATTTTATCACCTTTTTGTTACTTTTTGTATTTTTTTAAATGAAAAGGGTAGTTTGGTCTCCATATATTTTGTTGTAGGTCTACACTTCCCTATAATCTGCATGAACATCACATCTCACCATATCACTTCTTTCCCCATATTTATCTTTTCATTTTCCCTCTACATTTTCCCAAATTCAAAATAAAATCCCTTGAATTTCTATATTCTTCTTCTTCATCATTCAAGTTCATTCCATCTTTCAAACCCACTTTTCTTTCACCCATCTTCACTATCGCCTCCATCGTACCACCCCGTCATCATGAGGTATGCGTGTTCATCCGAGTTCATCCATGGTGAATCTGCGATTCCACGTTGTTTTTTATCAAACTCAGTTGCTACAAGTTGTACACGATCATACAAAGCTAATGCAACAACCATTTTTGAGTTTCGTTAACGTTTGAGTTGTTTTCCATTTTTTCCGGTCATCTTCTTTGTCGGTTTGAATATTTGGACCTGAAAAACGATTCCAAAACATATCAACAATGGTGCTATAATTGTTCTCCTAGTCAAGACGAATCCAAGGCAACTTTCGAAAGTGATTTTCGTTCTGTTTTGATCAAGTTATGGCGGTCTGAAATTTTGAAAACTCGCCGGAAAAACGCATTTGGCCGGAATTGCATATTTTGGCCGGAAAAAGTTGTTGAGCGGTTGTGTAACAATAATGTTACATTTATCATAACACATAAAAGTAACAATAATGTTACATATGTAAGCTCTATGTGTTTGGCTCCGATGTGTTTTCAGTATTTCCTGATGTATGTATGCAAGTTTTATGTTTTCATGTTGTAGTGAGTTATATGGGGTTACATATGTAACTAAGTTTATGCAAATCGCAACGAAACATATCAACAATGGTGCTCTCCTGAATCGTCTCGCCGAGAAGAATCCAACGTCGCTTTCAGAATTTATTTTCGTTAAATATTTAGTGAGATATTGCCATTTTGAGTTTATTGAATCATTTTTTGAATTAATTGATTAAACTAATCCGCAACGAAACCTATCAAGAATGGTGCGCTCCTGAATCGTCTCGTCGAGACGAATCCAACGCCGCTTTCAAAAGTTATTTTCGTTAAGTTTTTTAGTGAGATATGACCGTTTGAAGTTTATAGAATCTTTTTATTTATTTAATTAATTAAATTTAGATATAAAAGTAAAGAATAGTCGTGGGAGAGTGTTTGGATTTTAACCAATAGAGGTTACCTGTGTAACACAAAGGGGTTACCCATGTATCCAACCAATGAATCTTTTTTTTTTTAAATAACTTATGTAACTATCTTAGGTTACCTATGTAACCCCAAATATCATTCACATATGTAACCAATAGAGGTTAAATATGTAACCCGCAAATGTTACCTATGTAATTCAACATCTTGTTCACTAATTGGTTTTAAAAATATGTAACCAATAGAGGTTACTTATGTAACACAAAGGGGTTACCCATGTATCCCACCAATGAATTTTTTTTTTTAAATAATCTATGTAACTATATCAGGTTACCTATGTAACCCCAAATATCATTCACATATGTAAACAATAGAGGTTACCTATGTAACCCGCATAAGTTACCTATGTAATTCAACATCTTGTTCACTAATTGGTTACATAGGTAACCTAACGTGGTTACATAGGTAACCTATCGTGGTTACATAGGTTACCTATCGTGGTTACATAGGTAACCTATCGTGGTTACATAGGTAATTTAACATCTTGTTTGATCATACTAAGCTATTGCACCAATCAGATTCAAGTTTCTTTATCGTTTTTATTGGTTCCAAATTTTCCGATGTTGAATTACATAAGTAACCTCTACTAGTTACATATTTTTAAAACCAATCAATGAACAAGATGTTGAATTACATAGGTAACCTATGCGGGTTACATTGGTAACCTATGCGGGTTACATAGGTAACCTCTATTGGTTACATAACATAGGTAACCCCTTTGTGTTACATAGGTAACCTCTATTGGTTACATATTTTTTTAACCAATCAGTGAACAAGATGTTAAATTACATATGTAACCTCTATCGTGTTACATAGGTAACCTTTATTGCTTACATATGTGAATGATATTTGGGGTTACATAGGTAACCTGATATGGTTACATAGGTTATTTAAAAAAAAGATTCATTGGTGGGATACATGGGTAACCCATTTGTGTTACATATGTGAATGATATTTTGGGTTACATAGGTACCTTATATTATAGTTACATAGGTTATTTAAAAAAAGAATAATTTGTGGGTTACATAGGTACCCCTGTGTTGACATAATAAGATATGGGGTTACATATGTAACTAAGTTTATGCAAACCGCAACGAAACATATCAACAATGGTGCTCTCCTGAATCGTCTCGCCGAGAAGAATCCAACGTCGCTTTCAGAATTTATTTTCGTTAAATATTTAGTGAGATATGGTCATTTTGAGTTTATTGAATCATTTTTTTGAATTAATTGATTAAATTAATCCGCAACGAAACCTATCAAGAATGGTGCGCTCCTGAATCGTCTCGTCGAGACGAATCCAACGTCGCTTTCAGAAGTTATTTTCGTTAAGTATTTAGTGAGATATGACCATTTGAAGTTTATAGAATCTTTTTATTTTTTTAATTAATTAAATTAAATTAAGATATAAAAGTAAAGAATATTCTTGGGAGAGAGGAGAGAGAGTTGATGTGTCCAAGAGTCCCCTTTTCACAGTGATAAAGCATTCAATGGAGTAAATGACATTCATACCCTTCCTAGGAAAAAGTCAATAGACTACGTGGATATTCCCCTGGCCCTTCAATTGGTTTACTTTGTTTTCCAAGGTGGGAAGGGTTTGCAAAATATCCCCACCCTATATATATATATATAGGAATGAGAACATTTATTAACTAATCCTTAATGAACTAACTAATTAATCATCATCTAAGCCATCACACTTTTGATCCAATGGCTTATATTTGATCAGCTTATTTTGTGGTTCCTATAATCCTATTGACCCAAGGGTAGCCAAGTAATTTACGCATCATCCCCCTTTTTCTGTTTACAAACACATCTAACCGAACCCATTCCCCCATCTGTGCCTCCCACCTTCTCCCTCATATTCTCATTCATCCAAAAACCCTAGATTTCTTACATTCAGCCCCGTTTGAATTGTCGGCAAGCATAAGCAGCAGAAGCGCTATAGCGCTGAATGGATAGTGTAAAACATTCAATTTTTATTGGTAACGAGGAATGAATTCTTTATTGGTAACGAGGAATGGATAGTGTAGAACATTCAATTTTTATGATTTTTTACTTTGCATAATTTTTTATTTTCAAAACTTTGGTACTCAATTCATATAGGTGGTGTTTGTTTTTCTGAAAAACCTCTTTCTGACATCTTATCTTGATATCACGCAGACCACGCGCAGATATTGAGGTCTACAGGCTGTTTGTTTATCTGAAGACATTTTATTAAAAAATGTCTGCGCATGCTCTTCTTGGTGCAGATGTGACCCAGTCACTTCTAACATCTTCTAACATCTTCTATGATATATTGCAAACCCCTCCCACTTTGGAAAACTATGTAAACCGTTTGAAAGGCAATGAGCACATCCACGTCGCCTAAGTTACTTTATGTAAGGAAGGGTATTATTGTCAATTACTCCACTGATTGCTTTATGGCTGGGTAAAAGGGACACAGTGCACAGTGAATTGATTGCTTTTATCCCTGCGAAAAGGAGAGTCTTGGATACATCAATTAGTACAAGCCCCCTGCAGAGAAGAAAGTTCCTCTGCAAACCGTCGTTTTTCTTCAACCCAAAACCCTTTTCTTTTCTTGTACTTCTTCAAACAGAAACCTGCAACCTTGTACTTCTTCATTAAAAAATCTCATGTCTTCCATCCTTATCTCTGCAGGGAGAAGATTTGCGACACCTAGAAGATTTTCCCTCCCAAAATCTGTTCCCTAAATCAATGAAACTTTTGTTTTCCCGCCATCGCAGATTCATCCATAAATACCTTAGCATTAACTCCCTTTCATCTACCACTTTCTAACTGCTACCATTGAAAAAATTAAATGGATTCTCCAATTAATGTCTTCCCCCTTAACCTTGATTATGAGGTGTCTGATGCCTTACCATTAAATATGGTCGAGAATACTCAAGGTAATGAATTATGGTTCTTGCTTTTAATGTCATGTTGTTGTTTACTGTTTTATGGGTTTATATGCTTTTAATGAGTGTTGTATTTACACCTTTTTTTATTGTTTATTATAACAGCAAGAAACTCTGATGACCAACTTGATGAAAACTCTGATGTTTTTATTTCACCGAACGGTACTAGGCTGTGGATTCCCAAATTCGATGAGACATTGAAGCCTGCTGTTGGCGCATCATTCTCTAATTTGGTTGAAGGTTATAATTTTTACAAAAATTATGCACGTGCTAGTGGGTTCAATGTTCGCATAGCGCAACAGAAAAAGTCTAAGATAACAGGTTGTGTTATGCTTAAATACTTTAGGTGTAATAGGCCAGGTAAACCACAAGCAAAGAAACAGTTTGAGTCTTCAACTAGTTGTAGGCAAAGCACATACAAACGTAATGATTGCCAAGCACATGTGCTTCTTAGATTTTGCCCCGCGAGAGATGTTATGTATGTTTTAAAATTTTCTGAGGGGCATAATCACCCCCTAGTGGAGGATTTTAACACTGATTTGACTAAAATTAGTAGAAGGTTGCCATTTTCGACACAAAAATTTATACACAACATGAGTTTGAACAGTGTCGGTCCTATTAAGGCACATAGGTATATGGTTTCAATGATGGGTGGTCACCATAACGTGAATGGGACACCACTGGATTTTAAGAACTTTAGTAAAAACACCAGAATGTTTATTGGTGATAGAGACAGTCAACTTGTCTTAAATCATTTAAATGAAAGATCTAAAATTTTGCCAGACTTCTATTTTGATTATCTGGTTGTTGAAGGCAAGTTGAAGTGCCTTTTTTGGGCGGATGAAATATCCAAGATTAACTATGAGGCTTTTGGTGATGTTTTAGCTTTTGATGCTACTTACCAGACGAACAAGTAAGATTTAATTTATTAAGTTACTATATAGGTTACATATGTAACATTGTTATGGGGTACATATGTAATTTATATCTTACAACTGTGAGGCTTTTTTATAGGGTACATATGTAACGTCCATCTTATACATGTTGCACTTTTCAGGTACAACATGGTGTTTGTACCTTTTACAGGTGTGGATAATCATCTTCGTTGTGTAACCTTTGGTGCTGGGTTGTTATTCAATGAAACTACTGAGTCGTATACGTGGTTGTTGAAGAACTTTCTAAAGGCTCACAAGAAACAACCCCTGTTAGTCTTAACTGACCAAGATAACTCTATGAGAGCGGCTGTTTTGGCGGTTTTTACTGAAGCAAAACATAAGTTGTGCATGTGGCACATAATGAAGAAGCTGCCTTCTAAGGTAATTCTGTTATATATTGATAATGTATATGTATAGAGTTGTTACATAAGTAACTTTGCTGCCTTTTATTGCGTAATTCTTTAAGAGTTAAAATAAATAAACTGATAAGCATATTGTATTAACAGATAACATGGGATTTGTTGCAAAATACTGATGTTAGGGCTCAACTTCATCGACTTGTCTGGAGTAACTATAATAAGACAACTACCTTCGAAAGAAAATGGGCTGAACTTATTAAAGCTTTCGGTTTAGGTGGGAATGACTCGTTAGCTGAAATGCATGGTATCCGTGACCGTTGGATACCAGCTTATTTTAGAGACATTCCCATGTCTTGTTTGCTAAAAACAACATCGGTTTGTGAAAGCTCAAATGCGGCCTTCAAAGTAAGCTCTACCAGTGCCCATACCCTTGTTCAGTTTATGCTGTGTTTTGAAACCCGCCTTGAAAGTCAACGCTATAAACAACGTGCTGCTGATTTCAAAACTTCATCCATATCCTACCATGGAAATATGGAATTGCCCATTCAGAGGCATGCGTTTGATGTTTATACGCAAACAATCTTCAGAGAGGTTGAAAAAGAGATAAATGAAGGGAGGTATTACTGCTACATATCTAACACTGATGTGTCTGGATCAGAGCATGTTTACTCTGTTAGCCAGAGAAGCACTACTAATGCTGTGGTATACACCTTTGAGGTACAGGATTACATATGTAACCTTTTAATGATAAATATGTTTTTACATAAAGTAACAGTTTACATATGTAACATGAAAATGAGGTGTTTTGATAATTTTTTTCCCATTGTATTTACAGGTTAAATTTGATGCTCTGGATCAAAAAACAACTTGCTCATGCAGGTGTTTTGAAAGGATTGGATATTTATGTAGACATGTGTTCTGTGCATTCCAAGTTAACCAGATACATGAAATACCTTCAATGTATATTTCAAAGAGGTGGTCAAGAAATGTGCTTCCAAGAGAAGTATACACTGTTGAGAGACGTTATGGCATTGACAACAGTCCTATCAGTGTTTTGAGGAAGGAAATAATGGAGTTGATGTTTGGGTGTGTCGATGATCTAAGATCTGATGAAGTTGGGATGAGTGTTCTTGCTGAGAAGTTAAGGGAGCTTAGAAAAGAAGTAGTTGGAGTTGGCAGCGGATGTTTGGTATTGGGAAATTCAGAGTCTGAGGTGGTTGAGGAGCTCGTTGGTCAATCAATGAATGTGGATGTTGCAGTTGCAAACCCGATTGGTGTGAGGACTAAAGGCTGTGGTAGAAAGCGTAGAATTACGGGGCCGGGTGAGAAAGCTAGCAAGAAGCCTCCTAAGGCACCGCGTCAGTGCAAGAATTGCATGCTCTATGTCACTGATCATGATTCTCGTAACTGCAAGATGAAGAAGAAGGGAGGTGATGAATTGGAGGATGTGGATTTGGGTAGCGATTGAAATGGAGGTGATGGTGACCGTGAAGCTGCTTTTGTGATGTCTTTTAATTGTGGTTTTTTTTAATTATTACTAGTATGCAATTAAAGGGGGGGTTTATGGTGGGGTATTTTGGTTTTTTTGTTACTTAGTAGTAACATTAATGCTGTTTCCTGAAAAGCAGTTATTAATGTTACATACGTAACATTATAAAAACATTTTGCTTGTCGTTTTTATGGGGCGCCCCCTGAAAACCCTTACCACTCCCCCCCCCCCACCCCCCAGAATGTTAAAATATCCAGTTTAGTGGATATAATTTTCCTTATTTTGTAATGTATGCAAGTCAGTGTAATGCACTGTATTGTGGGTAATATTATGTGTTCCTCATGATGTTATTATTTCCTTTAATGGTTTTAGTCTACCTTAACTTCCCTTTCAATAAATGATACTGTAAAGTCATTTCAAACTTTATGTCAAAAATCAACTATTTACAGCAATGTGATAGGAGTGTAAAAGTGGACCTACTTATTGATTAATGTACTTTGGTTCATTTATTACACACCAACCACCTCAAACAACTTAATATAAAATAGGGTGATATGTTTTGTATTGCTTACCAAAATTCTGAGTGATGAACAACCAAGCCCGTTTTCTTCTTAAGACTCCGAAAATTGAGAGAAGTGATGCTGAAAATGGTGAAACATCATCAGCTATGATGCTCACAACGAGCTCAAAGAATAAGTTAAACACTCCATTTTCAAGAATAGGGCTTGGAAAACTTCGAATTAAGACTGAAGAGCCTTCATCTATTCCAAGCTCGAATCGTGATGTTGCAGAGGTTGCAGATCATTACTCCAAACTCGACCCGCAGGTTAGTAGCATGGATAATAAGCAAACATATCCACTGGTGAATAATGGAACCTCATCATATGGCAATCTTTACCCATCTGTCACCCGAGTGTGGAATAATCCTGTTTGCGGATTGTATGCACGCGAAGGGAGTGTCTCGTACCCGCCATACTTACAGTGGCTGAGCAAAACGATCTCCCCAACTATGGAAAGAGAAGAAATGGGTTCAAACATCAACAATATTGGACAACCTGGGACTAACCAAGCCATAAATCAGCAATTAGGCATCCAAAGTATGGGAGGGGGTTTGCAAAGGTATGAGTTTGATGACGATGCTGAGTTCGAAAGGGAATTGGTTGAGTATATGGAGTATCTTGAATCCACCCCCTTGTTACAACAGCCAAGGGTGGTAGAAAAATATGCAACACAAGATGAGGAATTGTTTGATTTTGACTGGTTCAAGCCTGATCCAGATGCGTCTTCTTCTAGCAGCGAGGGAGGAGATGATTCTGATTCATACGAATATGAATCTTCAAGCAACGGGGAAGGAGATGATTGATTGCAGACTTTCATATGACGTTATATCTTAATGTATTTCTATTTTCAGTCCTTTATTTCACTTCTATGTTATATATGTGTAGCAATTTTCTGACAATCAACGTTAGTATATATCTATTAAATTGAGTTACACATCCTAAATTACTGAGGTTACATATGTAAATTACTAGATTACTTATGTAAATTAATAGGGTTACATATGTAAATTACTGAGGTTACATATGAAAGTACTGGATTACATATGTAAAATACTGAGGTTACATATGTAAATCACTAGATTACATATGTCCATTACTGAGGTTATATATGTAAATTACTGAGGTTACATATGTAAGTTACTAGATTACATATGTAAAATATGAAAGTAATGGATTACATATGTAAACTACTGAGGTTAAAATATAATAGGGTTAGATATGTAAATTACACATATGTAAAATACTAGATTACGTATGTAAAATGCTGAGGTTATATATGTAAATTACTCAGGTTACATATGTAAATTACTATATTACTTATGTAAATTAATAGGGTTACATATGTAAATTACTGATGTTACATATGAAAGTACTGGATTACATAAGTAAAATACTGAGGTTACATATGTAAATCACTAGATTACATATGTCCATTACTGAGGTTATATATGTAAATTACTGAGGTTACATATGTAAATTACTAGATTACATATGTAAAATATGAAAGTAATGGATTACATAGGTAAACTACTGAGGTTAAAATATAATAGGGTTAGATATGTAAATTACATATATGTAAATTACTAGATTACGTATGTAAAATGCTGAGGTTATATATGTAAATTACTGAGGTTACATATGTAAATTACTAGATTACTTATGTAAATTACTAGATTACATATGTAAAATATGAAAGTAATGGATTACATATGTAAACTACTGAGGTTAAAATATAATAGGGTTAGATATGTAAATTACACATATGTAAATTACTAGATTACGTATGTAAAATGCTGAGGTTATATATGTAAATTACTGAGGTTACATATGTAAATTACTAGATTACTTATGTAAATTAATAGGGTTACATATGTAAATTACTGAGGTTACATATGTAAATTACTGAGGTTACATATGTAAAGCACTAGATTACATATGTCCATCACTGAGGATATATATGTAAATTACTGAGGTTACATATGTAAATTACTAGATTACTTATGTAAATTAATAGATTACATATGTAAATCAATAGATTACATATGTAAATCACTAGATTACATATGTAAATTACTGGGGTTACATATGTAAATTACTGGGGTTACATATGTAAATTACTGAGGTTAGATATGTATATTAATAGGGTTACATATGTAAAATAATGAGGTTACATAGTAAATTACTAGATTACATATGTAAATTACTGAGGTTACATATGTAAATTACTAGATTACATATGTAAATTACTGGGGTTACATATGTAAAATATTGAGGTTACATATGTAATTACTAGATTACATATGTAATTTACTAGGGTTACGTATGAATATGTAAATTCAAAATAGGTCATATGCACAGGAAAAACTATATATAGCGCGAGGTAGTAGGAAGTCAAAATATATAAGACAAATATAAGTTTCAAAAAGCTGATGGTCCACAGTAGGCACACTGTGAAATGATCAAACAAAAATAGAAGTTGATAAAACATGAATCCTAAGACATTAATAGAGACTTAATCTTAGGTAGCAAGATGTTAATTTCTGACAACATGATAGCAGCAACGTATTTGTTGCGGAGTTTATTCAGCTGAGAATTCTTCTGGCTCCCATGTTTACTGAAGTTGCACTGGAAAATCTTGTTTTGACCATAATATTTCTCCATATGCCTCATCAGAAAAATCCGATTCTGAATAGAATATGATGAGGTGGCCCAATCAATCGGCACACGTGAGATCTTCATACTTTTAAAACGTTGACTCATTTGGTGACTCCGACTTTGAAGGTAAGCGCAAACCAATGTTTTCTGAGTTTTACAAATAGAATTAATTGATGCAATTAACTACACAAAAAAAAGGTAAACGATGGATTCTAGATGAAATATTTACCATCTTATAGGCAGAATCCTTGTGATAGTAGTCAGAGCTATCAACTAACCTCACCAAAGGTTTTTTGGAATGGAAACTATCAATGACCAATATACTAGGATTGGTGAGATCGAAAACCATGAGGTAAAAGCTATCAGAATCTTCAACTGGTAAGAGAAGCAAGTCGACGCCTTTGAGATGCTGATTAATTTTAATTCGGTCAAGGTAGTCAGCCAGATTTGCTGAAAATGATTCTACCTTCTCTTTCACATCAGTTGAAAAATCGTGTAGGTTCCATGGGGACTGCAAGTTGGAAACTAATAAGAGTATGTTTTTTTTTAAATGATTTGGAAAAAATATATATGATAGAAAACTTACAATAAGATTTGGTGGGCAAAAAACACGATGAGGGGATGCTGAAGATCTTTTTAGCTCCTGAAAATTTAGAACATCGACCCATGCACGGATAACTTCAATATCAACAACTTTATCATAATCCAACGACTGCATCACTTCTTTGTTTAATTCAACATGGGTTGGGGAGCAGAAAACATGATCTCTACATGTAGAAATTAAGGAGGACATGGCGTTAATAAATCATTACTATATAACTAATATTATCACTTTAAAATGTGTAACATATAACTAGTGGTTACATATGTAACTCCTGGTTACCATATGCTACCTGGTTACATACTTAAACTAAAAAATATCAGCTATCTAATCTAGACTGAAAAGACAGCTTACCCGGGCATCAAAAAACATGATTGAGGTTTTATTGAACGCTTCTTCGTTCTGTAATAATAAATAAAATCATGAAAAAAGCAAAAATAATAGGATTTCCTGTTATGTAAAAAAATAAATTACTGTTACGTTGTGAGTGATTTAGGTCTGAAAAGTAAATTCCATATCTTCGTTTCATCCATTGACAAAGGGGCTTCCAGCTGAACTACACTATGATTACACGATGACATTGAAACATCATTTAATGTTGTGTGCCTTAATGGATTGATACGTTTGGAATCCAATGTTTTAACAACTTCTTGGACTTTTTCAATCATAGGGACGGCGGTAATTGGAATAGCTTCAATGGGGGATTCGGGCATGTTATCTACAAACAAACAAAAGATAGATCTTTATGTGTTTGGATACATATGTTTGACTTTGTTACATATGTAATACAGGTTTACATATGTAAGTCCTTGGTTTACATATGTAAGTCCTTGGTTTACATATGTAACTCCTTGGTTCAAATATGTAAGTCCTTGGGGGTGGGTTTTGGTTAACGACTAGAGTTTGAAGAACATATGTACCTGTGTTGGGGTCTTCATTAAAATCTTGAGGGATGGGGATTTGACTAACACATAAGCTCCAATTAGGACCTCCTTCAGTAAGTAGTTTAAAAGTATATTAATAAAGATACATATGTAAGATGGTGTTGATGAGCGTTATACAAGATGAAAAATGTTACCTGTAACCGAGACAATGTCCAGATTATGGAGATCGTGGACTTGATTTTGCGGGGAAGCTGTAATCAAAACATGTACATTATTAAAATAAAAAAAGCTAACAAACTTATGCAATGGAAAATATTTAAAAATGGAATTTTTTAACATATATATTGAATTATTCTCTTTTTACCGAGGGCCGAATTAGCCAAATGTTGAGGGGGACTGGCAAATTGTAGTTCAGTACTTGCATCTGGATATGTGTTGTATGAAAAAAAGAAGTTATACATAATTATCTCGCTAACATACCTGCATCTGTTGAAACTTTAAAAGTTGCAGGGGATAGTAACTGATCATCTGTTTCTGAAAAAAATAATATTTCAACATAAGTTTTGAAAAACATATAATTTAACATATTGATCTTGTTATAAAAGATACAAATATATAAATTGAACAGACCAGGAGCTTTTTGTGGGGATGGGATATTTACAGGAGATGGTTGCACCTTAAGAGACTCCAATAATTCTTCCAAAATAGACGCTATAATATGATGAGATTCATCACTAACTGTTTTGAAAAAAAAAAGGTATATATGTTTACTTAAACAAAGTGACCTTTATTTAATTTACTAGACAGTTTTCGTAAAGTATTGGGGGGATAATATAGTAACCTTTGTCGTTTTTTTCATGGGCAATTAGATTATCAACAGATGCCTGATTATCGATGCCTGATTATCGGTCTTTGTGTCTTCAGCGGGTGCCTCTTCCTCGAATTTTGAAGTTTCAACAACCGAAGCATTGGCGACTACAACGGATGGGTAACTTTCTTCTTCGACAATGCTGGGTGCTGTACACACACAAACAAAAAGGAAGGGTATATCATTGTGTACCATAAAACTGAGAGTTACATATGTAAAAACTCCAAGGTTACAGGTGTTTCCACTGGGGGCACTAAAAAATTTAACGGAATGGATGCGGGACGTCGTAGATGATTTCAGTTTTAGAATAATAGAATGTCACCTTTGTTGACCTTTGCAGGTGCATATTGATTGTCAGCAAATGGCTGATTATCTGACTTTGGATCTTTATCTGATCCCTGATTATCTTGTGATTGATCATCTGTATGTATAGTTGTTCATTTTTAAAAAAATTGTAATAGATAGTTTCCTGAATAAATGGATATGGATGAATAATAGTAAAACCTTCATTGATATTTTCATGAACATAATGATGATCAGCATGTGTCTGATTGAGCGGCTCTGGATGATGAGCAGATGCCTGAAGGGGTTGTGCTTCGTCATCTGTGAGTAAAAATAAAATATATATAATATATATATATATATATATTAAGTAGAGGACCCATATTAAGTAAATATCAAAATGGAGATGTAAATGTAAATTACCTAAAGAGACATTTTCATATTTGTTGCTATGAACATATAAGGAATCGCCTGCACAAAATTTTGCATATGCTTCTGCTTCATCATCACTAGATGAGTCGTTGGCTGCTCCAGAATAAGCTTCGCTGTGTTGATCTTCAATACATGGTTGTGCATATAAAAAAAATGGTTTACATATGTAAGATATAACTGAAAGTTACATATGTAACTGAAAAGTTACATATGAAACTTAAAAAGGTTACATATGTAACTGAAAAATTACATATGTAAGAGATAACTAAATGGGAGGGACTGAATGTTACATATGTAACGGTGAATACAAAATTTGCTTATATAGAAATGTGAGGATTCACCAGGTGAGTCGTCGTCTCCACCTTCGTCAGAAGAATCACTAGCTGGATCATCAACACCGGGGGCTGAAATTATAAATATAATAAGGTTTATTTCAAGGGGTGCAAAAAAAAAGGGCAGGTAGGTAGTAAGATAAAATGGTAAATTAATTAAAAAATGATGTTCACCGTGATGGTCATTCATATAAAAAAAATGGTTTACATATGTAAGATATAACTGAAAGTTACATATGTAACTGAAAAGTTACATATGTAACTTAAAAGGTTACATATGTAACTGAAAAATTACATATGTAAGATATAACTAAATGGGAGGGACTGAATGTTACATATGTAACGGTGAATAAAAAATTTGCTTATATAGAAATGTGAGGATTCACCAGGTGAGTCGTCGTCTCCACCTTCGTCAGAAGAATCACTAGCTGGATCATCAACACCGGGGGCTGAAATTATAAATATAATAAGGTTTATTTCAAGGGGTGCAAAAAAAAGGGCAGGTAGGTAGTAAGATAAAATGGTAGATTAATTAAAAAAAATGATGTTCATCGTGATGGTCATTCATATAGTTTGAAGGTTCAACAACAGAGTCGTTGCCTTGTACATCGAATGGTTTGCTTGCTTGTTCATCAGTGCCGGTGTCTGGGGGGCAAAAAAGATAAAAGGGAATAGAAAGTGAAAGTAACATATGTATAACGCAACAAAAGTTACATATCTAGGCAGTAAAGGTGTGAGATTTTATTTAGCATGTTCACCAGATGCGTCGTTGGCTGGTCCAGAAGAACGATCCCTGTTTTCATCATCACTACCTGATTCTACTCACAAAAAAATAATAATAATAAATAGCAGGGTTACATGTGTATGATCTTACTAAAAGTTATATATGAAAACAGGGAAAATGTTACATATGTAAGGAATATAGATATTAGGAGAAAAGTAGAGTTACATATGTAAAACGTTGGAAAAGTTACATATGTACTTAAGATAAAAAAAGGTGTTTCGGTGCTCAGAAATACGAGGATTCACCATTGTGGCCTTTAACGAATATTGTAGGTTGATCAGGTGAGTCGTTGTCTACTTCTAAAAGGTAAATATATATAAATGATTCAAGTAGCGTATGTAAAAAAAGCAACAAAGATATTGGGTACCTTTGGATCTGTTTGAAGAATGCGACTGTTCCAACTCATGTGCAGAGTGGTTTGCTTGTTCATCAGCGACGGGATCTACAATAATTAAATACGGTTTGGGCGATAAATAATAAAAAAAAAGGGCATTGTCACAGGAAGGATATTGTAAAACCCTACCATTCTGGGGGTTGGAATCTGCACCAATGACAGGCGAGTTGGGAAAATAAGGATGACTGTTGATAGGACCTGAAGATATAATTTCCATGTATTTGTCTTGCAAAAGCTTCAGTTGGGGTGCTTCAGGGAAGTTGTTCTTAAGTTGATAAAACGAGTGATCAAGATTAGATTTGACATTCGCCAATTTCATGATATCGTTTTCAACCTCGGCTGCCTGGAAAAAAAAAAGGAAATGGCTATGTTAAGATTATAAAAAAAATATACATTTATAATTATAGAGAAAAGATATGAAAAACTTACCAAATAGGAAATATCAAAACCAGAGAACTTTTCAGAACCATCGTCGACGACTTTTGAAAGGGATTTGAACTTTCCTTTACCAAAACCACCGTGCTTGATCTCCCAGATCTCCCTGCACTTCAGTTTCTCCATCGTCCAAAATGAAATCGCATTCTTAGTGGGATCAGGTTCGATTCCTTCGCAAGTAAAACTGTCGACATACAACAACTTGACAAAGATAACAAGAGTGTTAGAGGGAGGTGTACAAAAAATTAACAAAGTAAAACATTCTTAGAGCATATATATAATAGAGTGGATAAAATAGGTGTCACACCCCCAAAATACCACTAACGGAGTTTATACCGTTAAGGGGCGCGACTAGACCAGGATCCACAACCATAGTTACAAATACTAAACGAATCAGAGTTAGTTCAAACACAAGTTATAAATAAAGTTTCAAATACAACGCAGCGGAATTAAATACTGTCTTAGCACTAACCACGTGCTTTACATAAACATTGTTTTAAAATTCCCAAGTTTAGTTTAAACAAAAATAAATATCTTCTCGTGCCATGCCAACCTCCAGCGGATACTCCTTAGCGATCTGCAAAAGTTTAAACCACGCAAGTGTCAACCTAACGGTTGGTGAGTTCACAGTGGGCTTGTCATGCATTGGCCCGGTCTCATAATCATAATTCGTATCAAGGTATACTTACAAGTTATTTATTTGTGAAAAGCAATGCTCGTAATTATTTCTTTGGTTTATAAATGAAGTTTCCGTGACCTACGTCATCGGGTATGCACTAGTTCCGTAAAGTTAAAGGACTCAACCGATATCGCGGGTAGCTAATCCGTTGTTCCATGCTCTAAGGAAGTTTGTACCAAAGCTGACTTATTTTGTGGGGGCCGAGCCATCCCGTACAGTGCGGACATACGTCATCGCGGTTTTTGCCTCCCCCGTGTCCTCCCCGGGACTACGGTCAAATAGGCTGATATTGTTCCTCCGTGCACTCCCCGTGCCACGGGGCGGAGTTTGTCAAACTCTAGTAGATCTACCCAACATCCCCTCGCTTTCACAAATTAATGGCACAATTAAGTTGAGGACTTTTAAGTTATAAGGCATCCTTAGAAAACATGTGATATCATGTGGTTCAGACTTTAACCTACACTAGCCATATTAAAACGTTTTCAGTTTTGTTTCAGAAAAACAGTTTGTTCAGAGTTCACAAGTGTTCCCATAAAACACTTCAGTTCATCAAGTGGGTGCCGAGCACTCCAGGTTTTCAAGTTTATCAGGGAGGTGCCTAGCACTCTCGAGTTTGTCAGCATTGTCTTTCGTTAAGTTATTCGGTGTGGCCCAAACAGGCTCACGGTAAACGGGTTAGTGACACTCACCTTTGGTTGCACTGCTACACTTCAAGTAATCCAAATATTGTTGTTTAACGAAGACCTAGAACACGTTTAGGTCTTAAGTATTAGTTTCGTGTCTAATCTTTACTTAACGTCACTATGGCCCATAACATAGCACGTTGCAACTATGACTCGACATACCGACACACGACACCAATGGTTGATCATAAACAAGGGTTCATATAAATCAGATATCAAACATGTTTCATCATGGCATAATCATGTAAGTCATGGCATAGCACTTAAGCAAATTTCACAAGTTTGGTTTTTAGGTCAAGTCTTAGTTTCGCTAGCATAGTTTCGCTAGGCAGTTTCGCTAGGTGCACGGGCAGCACTTTCGCTAGGCAATGCCCGGTGACACAGTTTTGCTAGGCTAGTTTCGCCCGAAACTGCTGACGCAGTTTCGCTAGCCTAGTTTCGCAGGGAAACTGGTTTGAACTTTCGTTCAGGTATTTCGCTCGGTAGTTTCGCTTGAGCAGGTCTGGTCAGGTTACCCGACGACACTATAGTTTCGCTGGGTAGTGTCGCTGGAAGGAGATATAATTTCGCTGCTTAGTTTCGCCCAGAGAACAGGCAGTTTCGCTGGTCGCGAAAAACATACGGATTTGCCTAAAAATCAACCTAACAGCTTCTGATCTTACATGCAATTCATTATTTAGCATACATAGGCATTTACCAACATAAATCAAGCAGCTTTAACACGTTTAACATGCATTTTAATCATCAAATCTCTAAAAACACTTCTAAACCCTAAAATGGCCAAAATTGCATAAATCATCATCATGGTTTGTTTTTAAACGTAAAGTTGCTGACTTTATGATAAAACTAGCATCCTAAAGCATATTTACAGAAGATCAAGCAATATCATGAAGGTTTGGTCATGCTTTTTATGAAAAACACATATAAAACACAAAATGGAGGTTTTGGGACTCACGGTTCGATCTCCTAGCTTGGTAGATGATGGTTTGGGGCTGAGATCTCGACAACTCGGTGTGAACCTCGACTGACCAGAATCTCCAGGAGAAAAGAGTTTGTGTGTGTTTGTTGTGAAATGAGGCAAATGAGGCTACTAGGGTTTATTAAGTTTATTTATATCAGAGGCTAGTTTCGCTGGCAGTTTCGCTGGCCAGGCGAAACTAGCTCTGGTCACGAGTTAACGGGTGGCTTAGCTGGCTACCGGGCGACACTATAGTTTCGCCCGTTAGTTTCGCTGGCTACCAAAACAGGTCAATTTTCACATAATCAAGTATTTACAATTAATCATGCTATTCACAATAATAAGTCATGTATTTAAATCACATTGCACATAAAGACAATCAATGATGAACACATAACACATATGGACGGGTTCGGTGATCAACCAAAGGTCGTGGACGTATTCGGCCTAGTTATGCATTAGCTACTAAGTTAACACTTATAACGTAACTAACGGATTTGTCTAACGGAAGTTAACCTTGAAATTCTCGGGTGTCACATCATTCCCCTGAAATTGGAATTTTCGTCCCGAAAATTATTCTTGTGTCGTAGCGTTCGCAGCATCAGCTGTCGTCGTTGCTATCGTCGCTGGGGAAAGAAAGCAAAAGTTTTTAGGGTTGTCACATCCTCCTCCTGTTAAGGAATTTTGGTCCCCAAAATTAAATCATACCTTGAGTCTCTGTGGACGTTTGCTCAAACAAGTGAGGATACTTTTTCTTCATCTGATCCTCACGTTCCCAAGTATATTCAGGTCCACGCCTTGAGTTCCATCGCACCTTGACGATCGGAATCTTGCTACGTTTGAGGGCTTTCTCCTCGCGTCCCATGATTTCTACTGGTTGCTCAATAAATCTCAGATGTTCGTCGATTTCCAATTCCTCCAGAGGAATTATTTCGATGTCTTCAGCCAGACATTTCTTTAGATTGGAAACGTGAAACACGTTGTGAACTCCATCGAGTTCAGCAGGGAGTTGAAGTCGGTAGGCCACCGGGCCTACTTCCCCAATAATTTCAAACGGACCGATGTAGCGAGGATTTAACTTTCCGCGCTTCCCGAAGCGTATCACTCCCTTCCAGGGAGATACCTTCAACAATACTTTGTCACCCACCTCAAACTTTAGAGGTTTTCGGCGTTTGTCGGCATAACTCTTTTGTCGATCACGTGCTGCAGCTAACCGTTGCCTAATTTGAATAATTCGCTCGGTCATATCATGGATGACTTCCGGTCCAGTAAGTCCTTTCTCACCCGTTTCAGCCCAACACACGGGTGATCTACATTTTCTGCCATAAAGTGCTTCAAAAGGTGCAGCACCTATACTTGAATGATAACTATTGTTGTAAGAGAACTTCACCAGTGGAAGGTGAGTCTCCCAATCTTTCCCAAAGTCAAGGACGCAAGCTCGGAGCATATCTTCTAAGGTTTGAATCGTTCGTTCCGTCTGACCGTCAGTCTGCGGGTGATAAGCCGTACTCATGTCTAGTCGGGTTCCCAATGCTTCCTGCATTGATTGCCATAACCGGGAAGTAAATCGAGGATCTCGATCAGAAATGATAGTCTTAGGCACACCGTGAAGCTTCACAATTTTATCGATGTATAGCTTTGTCAATTTGTCCATATTATCACTTTCCTTCATCGGGATGAAATGTGCCGATTTGGTTAATCGATCGATGACAACCCAAATCGCATCCGGCTGATTTGATCGATGAGGTAGTCCCGTTACAAAATCCATTGAGATGTCCTCCCATTTCCATTCTGGGATCTTTGGTTGTTGTAGTAAACCAGAAGGCTTTTGGTATTCAATCTTGACTCTTGAGCATGTAAGACACTTAGCCACATATCGCGCAATGTCGGCTTTCATGTTCGGCCACCAATAAAGATTTTTCAAGTCCTGATACATTTTATCTGATCCGGGGTGTACCGAGTATCTTGACTTGTGAGCCTCGTCCATCACGAGCTCACGGAGATTTCCAAACAAAGGAATCCAGATTCTGTCATTATAGTACGTGAGTCCATCGGACTTAACTTCAGAATGGCCATCTACACCACGCAGTGCTTCAGCTGCGAAGTTTTCTGCTTTCAAAGCTTCTCGTTGGCAGTCACGGATTCGATCCGGTAATCCCGTGTGAATAGTAAGTTGTAGCGCTCGTACCCTTCGAGGCTTTTCGTGCTCTTTTCGACTCAAGGCATCAGCCACAACATTGGCTTTTCCAGGATGATACTTAATTGCCAAATCATAGTCATTTAGTAACTCGACCCACCGTCGTTGTCGCATGTTGAGATCCTTTTGATCAAAGATGTGTTGTAAGCTCTTGTGGTCGGTGAAGATCGTGCACTTTGTTCCGTAGAGGTAATGTCTCCAAATCTTAAGTGCATGGACAACGGCTCCTAATTCCAAATCATGAGTCGTGTAGTTCTTTTCAGTATCCTTCAGTTGCCTGGACCCGTAGGCAATTACCTTGTCCCGTTGCATCAACACACAACCAAGTCCTTGAATCGATGCATCGCAGTAAACCACAAAGTCGTCAATCCCATCTGGTAATGCGAGAATTGGAGCTGAACATAACATGTCTTTAAGCATTTGGAACGCGTGTTCTTCTTTTTCACCCCATCTATATTGCACTCCTTTGTGCGTTAAAGCTGTCAAGGGTTGAGCTATTTGTGAGAAACCCTTAATAAACCTTCGGTAATATCCGGCAAGTCCCAAAAATTGTCGGATTTCAGTCGGCGCTCTTGGGGTAGACCAATTCTTGATTGCTTCCACTTTAGAAGGGTCGACATGAATCCCATCCTTGTCGACAATGTGTCCAAGAAACTGGACTTCGCGAATCCAAAAATCGCACTTCGAAAACTTAGCATAAAGCTGTTCCTTGCGGAGCAATTCCAATATAAGTCGCAGATGCTCCTCGTGTTCTTCCTTTGACTTGGAGTAGATCAAAATATCGTCGATGAAAACTATCACAAACTTATCGAGGTACGGCTTGCACACTCGATTCATCAGGTCCATAAACACAGCAGGTGCATTGGTTAGCCCAAACGGCATAACCAGGAACTCGTAGTGTCCATACCGAGTTCTGAAGGCAGTCTTGGGGATATCCTCATCACGTACACGAAGTTGGTGATAACCAGACCGTAGATCGATCTTTGAGTAGTAGCTTGAACCCTGTAGCTGATCAAAAAGGTCGTCGATGCGAGGAAGTGGATATCGATTTTTGATAGTAACTTTGTTAAGCTCTCGGTAGTCAATGCACATGCGGAACGTTCCATCCTTCTTCTTAACAAACAGTACCGGAGCTCCCCACGGAGACGAACTGGGACGAATAAAACCCTTGTCGAGTAGCTCTTGCAGTTGCGCGGAGAGTTCGTTGAGTTCGCTTACAGCCAAACGATACGGAGCGCGTGCAATCGGAGCGGCACCTGGAGCCAAATCAATCCCAAACTCAACTTGTCGAAATGGAGGCAAACCAGGCAGATCTTCAGGAAATACATCTTGGAAGTCGCGAACTATCGGGTAATCATCAATTTTGTGCTCGGGATGTGTCGTGTCAGTGACGTTTGCAAGAATCGCGAAGTGACCCTTACGGAGGCATTTCTGAGCTTTAAGGAATGAAATAATGCCGGTGACTGTTCCACCTTTCTCACCTTGAACCGTTAATACTTTGCCGTCTTCGAGCGGAATACGAACCACTTTCTCTTGACACAGAATTTCGGCACGGTTTTCAGATAACCAATCCATTCCTACTATAACGTCAAAACTACCGATCGGGAAAGGCATAAGGTCAATTCCTAAGGTATGGCCAGCTAGTTCTAACTTACAGCCCTTAACTATCTGAGTCGTATCATGAAGTTTACCATTTGCTAGCTCTACCACATATTTAGCGTCTAGGGCAATCGGTTTAGCATTAATCAATTTAGCAAATTTAGTGGAAATAAAACTTTTCTCAGCGCCAGAATCAAATAAAACAGTAGCAAAGAAACCGTTCAAAATAAATTTACCATTAATCACGTTGGCGTCATTGCGAGCTTCACCCTGACCCATGACGAAAGCTCGACCTCTACCATTTCCACCATTCCCGTTTCCACCATTACCATTGCCATTCCCATTACCTCCGCCATTACCATTCCCATCGTTGTTTCCCTGATTTCCGTTCCCTTGTCTTCTCAGCTGAGGGCAGTCTCTTTTAATGTGACCTTGAGCACCACACTCAAAGCAGCCACGGGCTCCCCCATTGTTGTTGTTCTGGTTCTGACCGTTGTTCCCATTACCCCGATTGTTCCCATAATTGTTGTTTCCATGATTGTTGTTGTTTCTCCTGGGGCGGTTTTGCTGCTCGGGTAAAGTTGCCCAAGAGTCCTTTGCTTCGTGGCCTCCCTTGCCACACCTTTCACAGCTCAGACTCTTTCTGCAAATCCCAGCATGATGTTTCCCGCATCTGTTGCACATGGGTAGGTTACCCCTGTAGTTGTTCTGACCATTTCCGCCCTGGCGGTAGTTGCCACTGTTATTCCCAGACCTCTTGCTTTGGCTTTGGGAGTTGAAGGACCTCCCAGTGCTGTTTCCAACACTCTGAACATTCATCGAGTTTTCAGGAGCTTCATCGTCAGCCTTTCTCTTGCCACTAAGGGCAGTCTTCTCGGTGGCTTTCGCAGGTAGAGTACCTTTCTCGACCTCTTGATCAGTGAGTTTGTGAGCCAAACGAATGGCTTGCTGTACGGTCGCGGGGTTGCTGGCAGTCACCAATCCTTTGATTTGAGGCGCGAGGCCCTCCAGATAACGCTCAATGCGTTTGAACTCAGCATCGACCATTGTGGGGCACAGGACCTCATACTCATGATATCGTGCAGTGTACTGTTCGATTTCAGACCCAGACATCTTCAAATTCAGGAATTCACCCTCAAGCTTCTTGACTTGGTCACGTGGACAGTATTCTCCCATGATCAGATCCTTAAATGCTGCCCACTGCATGTTGTTTGCCGCGTCTAGCCCAACCATCTGAATTTCAGCGTTCCACCAGGAGAGTGCAGCTCCTTCGAAGGTACCAGTAGCAAACTTCACCTTGCTTTCAGCTGGGCAGTTACACATGGAGAAAACCTTTTCAGACTTCTCAATCCATCTGAGGAGTCCTACAGCTCCTTCTTCGCCGGAAAACGTCATCGGCTTACAGTCCATGAAGGACTTGAACGTGCAGTGATGGTGGTTTCCTGATGCATAAATAGTTCGGATTTTTAAAATTAAACAGGTCATGATATAATTGCTTTGTGCCTTAACCGGCATAATAGTTACCCTGTGCGGCATATGCAGCTTGGACGGCTGCCACCGCGGCTTGCACATGTTCATTAATCATCGCTTGCAGCTGTGCAGGCGTCATGTTTATGTTGCCTCTTCCGTTTCCTCTTCCAGACATCTTGCTGAACAGTTAAAGTAGCCAATGTTCAGTCATAATTATACCTTATACATATCCCATAATATGTATATTAACCATTTTCCCGTTATCCCACTATTAGTCCAGAAAAATTTTGTGCATGATCGAGGCGTCGTCGAGGAACGTCGAAAGTGCCATCGTCGAAGATCGGCTTCCCATAAAGTCACCGTCGGCGTAGTCGTCGTAGTAGAAATCAGGACGTAGCGTGTAGCATCGTTTCGTTGTCGCTTTCCCCAGAGTAGTGTGCGTATTCGCAGTCGCATTTCGTATTCGTGTGTGAAAATTTCCTAAGGTCTTCCGTTAGACTACTTAGACACGGTCTATATATGTACTTATATATATATATACATATATCTGTACGTACTAAGCTTTTACTTACACAGCAGAGCGAGTATCCCAGGTTGGCACGTAAAAATTTTTGTCTTTAGGAATTTGTTTGTTTCGTTTTGTAACCAAGGTTTTCAAGTTGCAGTTTCCAAATCGTTTTCAAAAATGATTCCAGTTCTCTGCAACTTATGGCTCTGATACCAATCTGTCACACCCCCAAAATACCACTAACGGAGTTTATACCGTTAAGGGGCGCGACTAGACCAGGATCCACAACCATAGTTACAAATACTAAACAAATCAGAGTTAGTTCAAACACAAGTTATAAATAAAGTTTCAAATACAACGCAACGGAATTAAATACTGTCTTAGCACTAACCACGTGCTTTACATAAACATTGTTTTAAAATTCCCAAGTTTAGTTTAAACAAAAATAAATATCTTCTCGTGCCATGCCAACCTCCAGCGGATACTCCTTAGCGATCTGCAAAAGTTTAAACCACGCAAGTGTCAACCTAACGGTTGGTGAGTTCACAGTGGGCTTGTCATGCATTGGCCCGGTCTCATAATCATAATTCGTATCAAGGTATACTTGCAAGTTATTTATTTGTGAAAAGCAATGCTCGTAATTATTTCTTTGTTTATAAATGAAGTTTCCGTGACCTACGTCATCGGGTATGCACTAGTTCCGTAAAGTTAAAGGACTCAACCGATATCGCGGGTAGCTAATCCGTTGTTCCATGCTCTAAGGAAGTTTGTACCAAAGCTGACTTATTTTGTGGGGGCCGAGCCATCCCGTACAGTGCGGACATACGTCATCGCGGTTTTTGCCTCCCCCGTGTCCTCCCCGGGACTACGGTCAAATAGGCTGATATTGTTCCTCCGTGCACTCCCCGTGCCACGGGGCGGAGTTTGTCAAACTCCAGTAGATCTACCCAACATCCCCTCGCTTTCACAAATTAATGGCACAATTAAGTTGAGGACTTTTAAGTTATAAGGCATCCTTAGAAAACATGTGATATCATGTGGTTCAGACTTTAACCTACACTAGCCATATTAAAACGTTTTCAGTTTTGTTTCAGAAAAACAGTTTGTTCAGAGTTCACAAGTGTTCCCATAAAACACTTCAGTTCATCAAGTGGGTGCCGAGCACTCCAGGTTTTCAAGTTTATCAGGGAGGTGCCTAGCACTCTCGAGTTTGTCAGCATTGTCTTTCGTTAAGTTATTCGGTGTGGCCCAAACAGGCTCATGGTAAACGGGTTAGTGACACTCACCTTTGGTTGCACTGCTACACTTCAAGTAATCCAAATATTGTTGTTTAACGAAGACCTAGAACACGTTTAGGTCTTAAGTATTAGTTTCGTGTCTAATCTTTACTTAACGTCACTATGGCCCATAACATAGCACGTTGCAACTATGACTCGACATACCGACACACGACACCAATGGTTGATCATAAACAAGGGTTCATATAAATCAGATATCAAACATGTTTCATCATGGCATAATCATGTAAGTCATGGCATAGCACTTAAGCAAATTTCACAAGTTTGGTTTTTAGGTCAAGTCTTAGTTTCGCTAGCATAGTTTCGCTAGGCAGTTTCGCTAGGTGCACGGGCAGCACTTTCGCTAGGCAATGCCCGGTGACACAGTTTTGCTAGGCTAGTTTCGCCCGAAACTGCTGACGCAGTTTCGCTAGCCTAGTTTCGCAGGGAAACTGGTTTGAACTTTCGTTCAGGTATTTCGCTCGGTAGTTTCGCTTGAGCAGGTCTGGTCAGGTTACCCGACGACACTATAGTTTCGCTGGGTAGTGTCGCTGGAAGGAGATATAATTTCGCTGCTTAGTTTCGCCCAGAGAACAGGCAGTTTCGCTGGTCGCGAAAAACATACGGATTTGCCTAAAAATCAACCTAACAGCTTCTGATCTTACATGCAATTCATTATTTAGCATACATAGGCATTTACCAACATAAATCAAGCAGCTTTAACACGTTTAACATGCATTTTAATCATCAAATCTCTAAAAACACTTCTAAACCCTAAAATGGCCAAAATTGCATAAATCATCATCATGGTTTGTTTTTAAACGTAAAGTTGCTGACTTTATGATAAAACTAGCATCCTAAAGCATATTTACAGAAGATCAAGCAATATCATGAAGGTTTGGTCATGCTTTTTATGAAAAACACATATAAAACACAAAATGGAGGTTTTGGGACTCACGGTTCGATCTCCTAGCTTGGTAGATGATGGTTTGGGGCTGAGATCTCGACAACTCGGTGTGAACCTCGACTGACCAGAATCTCCAGGAGAAAAGAGTGTGTGTGTGTTTGTTGTGAAATGAGGCAAATGAGGCTACTAGGGTTTATTAAGTTTATTTATATCAGAGGCTAGTTTCGCTGGCAGTTTCGCTGGCCAGGCGAAACTAGCTCTGGTCACGAGTTAACGGGTGGCTTAGCTGGCTACCGGGCGACACTATAGTTTCGCCCGTTAGTTTCGCTGGCTACCAAAACAGGTCAATTTTCACATAATCAAGTATTTACAATTAATCATGCTATTCACAATAATAAGTCATGTATTTAAATCACATTGCACATAAAGACAATCAATGATGAACACATAACACATATGGACGGGTTCGGTGATCAACCAAAGGTCGTGGACGTATTCGGCCTAGTTATGCATTAGCTACTAAGTTAACACTTATAACGTAACTAACGGATTTGTCTAACGGAAGTTAACCTTGAAATTCTCGGGTGTCACAATAGGTATAAAAAAAATACAGTTAGGATGGCAAGAGGTCCAGCAAAGTTGGAGTCCCAAGTATCCCTTTTCCAATTATCCTTGCATACTTTCATAGATTTGGTTATATAATGGAACCAATCTATCCCATTCCAGTCTATGTCAGAAGTGATATAATCCAACATTTTTTCCTTCAGCCTACCTTGAGCACGACACTCGACAAGTACATAAAGAAAACACATGACAAAGTCCATTCGGAAAAAGAAAGAATCCTCATCGGGGGCCTTTCTAATGTTTTTGACAATTTTGGTAGGGGGCACATTCTTGCGTGGATACCGGTTTCGCCACTCAACAACTTTGGGGTCTCTACTTTGTAAGGGATTACCATCTTTTAGTTTCCTACCACCATATGGAACACCAAGAAGCTTTTGAATTGCTTTGGGATTAACCCTGATAGAATGATCACCAACTTGAATAACCATGCGTTTTGGGTTGAAATTATCAACCACGAAATGCCCCAACTTCAAAGGTACACCGTCGACCACAAAAGTGAGCAACTGCCCAAAGCCCATCTTCCTAACAACTTCTTTTTGTTTAGGTCTAAGTAGACGAACACACTTCCAAAACTGAATGGGGGATGAGCGAGTCCTTAAAGAACGGAATTTAGGATCATCCCTGGGCAGCTGTGGGATCAGACATAATGACCTCTTCAGGGTCTACAGCCTTGCTTTCTTTCAGTGAATGATTATTGGGGGGGGGGGGGGGGCTTTCTTAGAAGAAGAACCTATTAAATAAGTTTTTTGAACAATTACGTATGTATCAATAAAAGGGATAAACACAAGATGAATGATAAAAAAAGAAAACAGAGACATACGCTGTTTTAGAAAATCAGACAGTGTGATGTCCGTAGAGAAATCATCATCATTGACGACAGTGTATGTATCAATAAAAGGGATAAACACAAGATGAATATAACACATGTTGACCATTCCTTGGACGATGTGAGAACATGGTGTTATTACAACATAACGTAGTTATTATAAGCACTATGTGATAACCTTTTGAAAGAGTTGTAATAACCCTCGTATGTTGTTTATTAAAAACAACTATTTTGCGGTGTATCTAATGATGTGTGAACTTTATCGGATGAAGCTCCACGGGATAACGTATTTAAGTATTTATATACTTATGATCATTAACAGAACCTGATACTAATAAAGAGTTATTAAGTATTTAAGTTTTGTTTTTGAACAAGTCTTCGTATGATCCTTAGCGTAACATTTTACTAATTTACTCATCTGTCCATTATATGGATAACTCTACCACTCTGGTGCTATTACAACATAACACTGGTGCTATTTCTCCTTAACACATGGTGCCTATCCCATTGATGACAATATTATCTTTTAAGATACCTACCAAGTAACAGTTCCATGATATTTTTGTAATATCCTTATGAAAGAGTTGTTCCATTGTTACATATTTTATATTTATAGACATTAATAAGAACCAAATTTGTGATAACTAATTAGGTATCACAACTGGTTGTATATTGATAACTAACTTTTTTAATAATTATGGGGACCTCAAGTCATCTGAAACGACTACCTGTCTTTTTTTGAACTGCTTCCTTGACTATATTTTCATTCATCTTCAACCCTACAATATGTTTAACACCGATGTTAAGGATGTTACAAATTTGCATACAAATAAAACAATCATTGTAAATACAACAATCCGTTTTTTTTTTCAATAAAATACTGATGTTACAAACGGTTAAAACTGATGTTACAAATGTTTAAAAGTGATGTTACAGATGTTTAACACTGATGTTAAGCAAGTTACATATTTGCATATAAATAAAACAATCATTTTTTTTTATTTTACAATAAAAACCTAATTTAACAAGCAATTTTCTGAAACAACGATGTTACAAGCCTAGGATCATTTAACATTGAAGTTACAGACGGTTACATTGACGTAATTTCCTCTTTCAGTAATATACAAACGTTTAACACCGATGTTACACATGTTTAACACTGATGTTAAGAAAGTTACAAGCCTGCATATAAATAAAAGAATCATTTTTCATGATTTTCTAGTAGAAAACCAATTTAACAAGTAATTTTCTACAACAATGATGTTACAAGCCTAGGATCTTTTAACAATGATGTTACAAGCCTAGGATCTTTTAACAATGAAGTTACAGATGATTACATTGACCGGATTTCCTCTAACAGTAATGCTACAAACGTTTAATACTAATGTTACGAATATTTAACATTGATGTTAAGGACGTTAGATATAGATAAAAGATGTTAAGGATGTTTAATATTATTACATCAATGCATTTTCATGCTTCCTGATTTTATTATTGATTTGTCCCCGTGCGTTGCAATGGATCACCAATTTGTTTATGTTATGATAGTACGTTAAGAGATACGAAGTTATAGTAAACGGTGAAAATGATTACTATTTGAAACTAAAGAAAACAACTGTTGGTTTACATGATATGTTTGTAGTACTTATTAATCAAACACAAACTGTTCATAATCATAAGAAACCAATAAAAATGGCAAACGTGATTGAAGTCGCAGCCAACAAAATGAAAGCACCAAATTTAACTCACAATCCGAGTATGTTGATGCTGTTAATCTAGTGAATCATTGAAGCTTAACTGAATCGCTAATCTGTACCTTGTCTTCTTCATCGTATCAAACACAAAAACATATAAATATGGATGTCATTCAAATTGGCTGGTAATTTCGAGCAAGACGGTGTCTTTAATTTCGAATTTCATTTAGATTTGAACTCAAAAGTTCGGTTTGATATACTTTCATACGTACGAATATTTTTTGAAGAAGACAACCTCTTTCTCTCTCTTTTGTCACCCTGATATTAGCTAGGCTTCAAATGAACATGGTTACCAATTTAAGTATTGTATTGCTACAGTAAACTGGCAGTAAAGTATTGGTGATTGATTTGAGTTGTAATATTTCTATTGGCTCTAAACAAGTAACACGGTATAGGTTTGGGTTCAACTAAAAATCATTTTAATCTGGGAAGCCTAGGATGCCATGTGGATTGTATTGAATTTAGTGATTGTGGACAAATCTGTAAAATACTCAATCTCTCAAATTAAGTTAGAATTAAATCATGCATATTTTGTAGGGAGGTTACAATTAACTCTCAACGAACTAATAGGTGGGCATGAGAGAATATTCATCGTAATTGAGAAGCTCCGAGGTTCAGTTTGCGAAAAAACACACATAGAACATAGATAAATTCAATTGCAGATCAAGATTCAGGTCTATCTTATTGTTTTTTTTTTATCGTAGAGATGGTATACACCATGATTGCGATAAGCATTCTTCCATCAATTTTAGTCGATTTTTTTTTCTTCTCACATATCTGTTGTTTTCTATCATCGCAGACTATTTTTTTTTTTTGCAATCTTTGTATCCAAGTTAATTCTGCAGTAACCCTCCTAAGAGATCGGTATTCTGCCTCAGCAGAACTTAAAGAAACAGTATGTTGTTTCTTGGACTTCCAGGAAATGGGAGACCCTCCAAATGAGATGAAATACCCATTAACAGATTATCGGGTATTGGGATTGTGACAACTAGTAATTTCCAGGTTAACTCCGTTAATAACTTCCGTAAATAACTTTCATTATCTTAGTTATCTAGAATAGTTAACGTACGTGTAATGTTATGTATGTGACAACATGACTTTTCAGGTGCTCCCTGATTTAACCTAAACTTAAATTGTTGTGGATATGTTACGAACATTTGTGTTATTAATTGCATTGACTGTATAAATTAGGGTATTGTGTGACCAGCACTATATGAGCACTGCACTTAAGTTTAAACGTTTGATATTCAGTGATTTCGTCTTATGATTTTAGGTGATATATGTATATATATATTCACACAATTTACTCTATGATTTTATGTGACGACGTGTTATGAAATTATACGTGTTGTTGTATGATTTTATTTAAGTAAAACTTACAACTTAATGTGAGATAAATCTATGATTTTATGTGACCTAAAATAGATAGTTACGAGTTATTATTTATTATTTTATGTGGTTATCTAGGTTTTATATTCTTTTAAACGTCAAACGTTAATCATGTAGTGATTTATATTCGTTTTGTCGTCGCCCAAGTTAGTCCCGTCAACCTCGTTAGCTCAAACTCTTTAGTCTAAACTTTGAGGGGTAAACCTTGTGAATTTCTAAACTTGTTTTCTATTTAACTAAACCTACAAGGACTAACTTTGCAATTGTTCAAACTTTGTGTCTATTATGCAACTCTTTGAAGGACTAATCCTGTCAATTGACGAAAGTCAATTTGAAAAACAATTGAAACCATCGACGGCCATTACTGGAACCGTAACGTCGACCAAACTCATTTACTCGTCGGTTTCAAAACTCATCAATTGTCCGCAGGTTTAAACCGGTTAAACAGATATTCCTAAATCATTTGTGCTCAACCAACACACACACCCTCTCGAACTCTCTCCTTCTCGTCTCTCTGTGGTGACGGCGAATCGCCGCCGGCATGAAATCCGACCATCTTCAAACCGAGAACCACAACGAGAGATCTGGCTACCACACTCTATATTGTTTTTTCATCAATCTTGCACGTCAGTATTCGCAATCACAACGACATTTGGAGGCAGGTCTTTCGTGGGTTGGTTCCGGTTCGGTGTTCGTTTGTCATCCAAGGTAATTCTAAATCCCTCTAGAATTCAAATCGTAGTGTTTTTTTGTCGATAAGATCATTCCCTACAAAGCTTCTGAACTGGTTGATGGGTTTGGCAATGGCGTCGGGTTGTGTAGGGTTCTATTTGATGAAGATGAAAACCGACTGATACACAATATATATTTTCCGTGTCGTTTAAAACTCGATCGTGGGGTTTTCCGGATGGTTTGATCTATGGTTGTGGGACGTTGAGTTCCCGTGTTCGAAACTCGGCGACAACATCCTCCTTTTTACATCTTTAATTTTTCCATGTCTTCTTCAAAGCTGGTTAAGATAAAAGTTTTCCAGATCAATACAGAACCAATAATCTTTTTTGTCCCAGTGGCCAGTATTTTAATATGGAAGCTGAGGTCGCGGGTTCGAACCCATCAACCTCGTAAACTTTTTAATAGATTTTCCTACTTGTTGTTTTTACTACCCATTGCTATATATTTGACCCCCGGTCCATTCGGAATGTATTCCAAGCCTCGTAAACACCAAAATAAGTCATATTCGGATTAAACCTCGTGTCATAGGTTTCTAAGAAAAAGTGTGATGTTTTAATTCGTTTACTCACTCATTAAAAGATTGTTTATAATCCTTTTTATGTATATATGTTTAAGAATATATGTATATTGATTCGGCTAATGGTAATTGGAATTTTCGCTCGTTTTGGCGATTTAGCCCACCGATATTTTGTATCACTATGAATGGGATATAAGTATATATATATATATATATATATATATATAGGGTAAGGATCATGTGAAAACAACTTTTATTGCGAAAACACGAAAACAAATATTAAAACCTCTATAACTTTTTCATACGTTAATATTTTTATAAAAATTTTACACCAAAATCCTTAAAATTATGTTATCTTTAGTTATGGGAAAAAATTTAAAAAATAATCAATTTTTTTAAAAATTATTATTGCACAGGTGCAATAATTTTTATTATTATTATTATTGCACATATGCAATAATATTAAAACCTTTATAACTTTTTTCATATGTTAAAATTTTTTATAAAAAATTGCACCATAAATCTTATAATTCTGTTATCTTTAATTCTGGAGAAAATTAAAAAAAAATTCAACGTTTTTTTTATTTTTTTATTATTGCACATGTGCAATAAAAATTTATTATAGCACATGTGCAATAATATTAAAACCTCTATAACTTTTTCATACGTTAATATTTTTGATAAAAAATTGTACCATAGATCTTATAATTCTGTTATCTTTAATTCTGGAAAAAATAAAAAAAAAATTAACGTTTTTTGTTAATATTGCACATGTGTAATATAATTAATACGTATTATTGCACATGTGCAATAATAAAAAAAATCACGAAATTTTATATTTTTAATTTTTTTCCCAGAATTAAAGGTGACATAATTTTAAGACTTTTGGTGCAAATTTTTTTAAAAAATATTATCGTATGTGGAAGTTATAGAGGTTTTAATATTTGTTTTCTTGTTTTCGCAATAACATCTTGTTTTTATTTGATCCTTCCCCTATATATATATATATATATATATATATATATATATATATATATATATATATATAGGGTGAGGTTCATTGTAGACACTTTCGCATGTGAAATAGCTCTTTTTCACATGTGAAAGTTTCTAATTAATGAGAAAAAAGAAAAAAAGAAAAAAGAAAATTAATCACAACCATTAGATCAAGAGATCTAATGGTGAAAAAGGGTGTCTACCTGTCTACACTTATGGGGGTGTCTACAATGAACTTTTCACTATATATATATATATATATATATATACTAGCATGGTGCCCGCGCGTTGCGGCGGCGACAATTTATTGCGCGTTATTCGTCATTTGTTGGCGCGTTATAATGACGCGACAATTTACAACGTGATATTTTTTACTGTTAGCATGATGCGACGCAACGACAATTTATAATGCGGTACATACGCGTTCCGCGACAACAACCAAAGCGGTACTTGTTTTTGTTAGTTTATCAATACTCTCGTGATATATTTTCTATTGTACGCCTATGAGTTTTCTTATTCGTATCATCGATCTACCTTTAGATAACGAACACCCGAATTGAAATATATATTAGCCACATGAAACAATGAATTCAAACACATAATTTATAATGAAATATACATCATGAAACTACTTGATCAAATAAATAAGCATCGATACCAATAATCAAATATATAAACTTACCAAAGAAACTAAGTTGCTTTAAGTATCTTCTAACTGATCATTATAGATACAAATCATCTTCAATAAACGGCTTGGTCAAATAAGCATCAATACCAATAATGAGTTCAAAATTTGTCATGCGGGGTGAATTCGAAGAATTAGTTTATAAATATTAAATACAGTAATCAAGGTAAGTTATATGAAAAAAATAAAAAGTTATCAATGTTGTCAGTTTAAAAAGCTGATGATTTCATTCTACAAACATAAGTTTACTGTATACCTTTCGTTACAGTAAAAAAAGTCAGTAACACCAAAAAAGACAAAAATAATCTTTTTTAGGACGAAAAAAGAGTGAAACAAACACATGGTTTAACTTCAAACTTAATAAACCTGACAAATATACCTCCTCTAAGAACATTTGAATTTGTAGACAATACTCATCAAAATATCAAGCAAGGTGCTGTAGAAAAAGTAAGAGCATTTGAATTTGTAGACAATACTCATCAAAATATCAAGCAATGGGCTCTAGAAAAAGTAGGCCTGAAAACTTTTGTATAAGGTCAACCAAAGTGGCCAACATAAGAGGAATACATATTTAAATCTGTAATAGCATAGGGGAAATCTAATCACCCGTATGGTCATTTGTAAACTAACAGCTTTGCCAAAGATGCTAAAACATGTTGAATTGATATTCTATATTTCTGATAGACCAAATGTGGTGTATTTTGAACACAGATAACAATATGTTTGGAAATAAATGTGCACCAACACAGTACATATCATTAAATATTTGATCATGCCTTTGACCAAACCATTTGATGGTGAATCTTAAATTTTGTTAAATTTGACATTGAACATCAAAGCATATACACTAACAGTGGTTAATTCTCTACTAAGTCACCGAGGGAATGACCAAATGATCTAACTACCATGTTGAAATCTTCCTTTGGCCAGCTTTGACCATCACCGACTTCCGTTAACCAAGAACCAAACCTCCTGAAAAATAACAGATTTGAGAAAAGGTTTGGATCATTTTTACAAAATATAAAGAAGAAATTATATTGTTTTTAAAAATTACATTGGTTTGAGGTTTTAAAGTGGAGAATTGGTTATGCCTTTCAAGAACAATATTTGACCTTACTGGGTCTAAAATGAGCTGCTTGCAGTGAAGTCTATAACCATAAGCTGTATATACACGTAAGACCAAAAACACAGACCTTAAGAAGCTTGTTGTATTTTATTAACTTTAGGAGAATTTTTTTCATTTATTTAACTTTATATTATCTTGCTCATATGTACATCATAGGTGATGAGAACCATTATTTGATAACTATGTACATCATAGTGATCAGAACCATTATTTGATAAATATGTTTTTAACTTTTTGGTCGCTTGTCAACATAGAAAGAAAGTTTAAAGCTTAAACTTTTTTTATTAATTGGTTTATATAAATGATATCTTACTCAATGGGTGTCCTTGGCTATCACGATTTGAAGAGATTTCAGCAAATATATATTCCATCACACGGACCATTATTCAGTTAGCGATATACGTACCGGTACGATACCATTGTTTCTTGATCGATTTGAGATCCGTCAATCGGAGAGGCTGTATAAGAAAGGAAGCGACAATCTTGATCTTCAACAAAGAACAATCGACCAAAGTTTCTTCATCCCCAAGCCTTCCAAGTGTGTAAGTTTTTCCTGTACCAGTTTTGACCATATGCCATAACAGTTACATAAACCTGTATGAGTTGAGATGAAGTCATAAACCAGTAAAAGAAAATAGATGTGATGCCACACATTAATAGAAAAAGTTAAACCACAAAGATAACGATGCAGGTAAACCCAACATTGAGTGACAACTGAAGTTTGTGAATGGAAAATAAAAAATAAAAACTTGCATCAGCTCAAGAAAAGGGCTTATGCTTTCTAGATGTTCTACATGTGGATCATCAGTGGGCTTAAGCAAAAGTTTTGTACTAACATGTTTTACATCTTCAAAGTATAATCATCAAAAAGGTATCTTAAAGCGAGTTTCCCAAATAAAAGATTATGAGGACTCTAACATCCTGCGTCACATCCAAATGAAATGGTTAGAATCAAAACCTAAATCTATTTGAATCCAAAATTACTCATCAGACACGTAAGTTGCAGATTCATCCTTCAATCCATCAACGGAAGTTCACAGTTCAAAGTAAAAACATAATAAAATAGTGAGCATGCTACCTTTTTTTTTGAATTGCCATCTGTGCAGATTCATCCTTCAATCCATCATAACTTCAACAACACCATTTACCATCGGGAACAAAGTAATTGAAGATTACAATGATATGAGAACAGATATACCTAAATACAGATCTAATTAAGCATGATTTGGTATAATAACAATATTTAGTATCTGCAATTATATAAACTAATGATATATACTTCTCCTTTACTTGAAAGTCTTTCAATACCTCAACTCGCTTCCTACATGTTGGAGACAAACTCTCAAAAACATCAGTGATTAACATGGATGGTAATTAATACCTTCTTGCACTGTTGTACATGAATAAATTTACTAATAGAACAATATTAGTAGATAATGCATACATAGAACCAAAAAATGCAGGAATGTATGGCAAGTTACCTGTTTCTTTTTTAGTGATCTGATTTTTTAGGTATTCAGCTGCAAAACCACTCCAACCTTCTCCATCATCAATAAAGATAGGAGTACTAACAACAAACATCGAGAAAATCAGCCAAACCAATTTGGTTTAACAAAAATAAGTACAAAAAGGACACAATTATAAACCTCAAAGGGACATCAGAGAGCGTTTGAACCAGAGCTAAAAGCTTACATCAGTTTTACGGACATGGGAGGGGCCATAGATCCCAGAATAGTGTTCACCTTGACCTGCAGACAAAGCTTAGAATTGATAACCTGGAACTATAAACCCTAAATGAAAAGTTTACCTGCAGGTTTCATTCTGATGGTCATCGACAATGACTTATTTGTATTCCATATCTCAATATATGACATGAAACTGAAATCATAAACATAATGAAAACTTAAGAATCTAACCTGGGAGAATATGAATCTTCAACCACCATTATAACCATCCAAATAGCATACTTCTCCTGACCACCAGATTGGTTGCAAGCATATAATCACTTCAAAAGATCTATAAAAAAAACAGGAGTGATCAGTCTTTAAAACTGCAGTTATGCATGAAAAGAGGTACTTAATACCCAAACCTATGATCAATAATTTGATGCATAACACACAAAAAGGGACAATAAAAATTAAATATCCCACATCTCAGCCCACTTCTAATCGAAAGTTCAACCTGTTAATTTCCAGATCCATAATTAAAACAGACACTTCTACATCGTTTCGTGAAAATATCTAGATTATTACTATAATAATATGGTTTTTGCAAAAATATAGAAAAGTTTTTGCAATAATATAGATCATTCCACTTCTTTAAAGTACAAGCTCAAGGAAGTCAAAATGTTTTGCAAAAAATGAGATTTGCATATAAAGTTCAGTTTACCTACTATAGGTCAACCATATTGAAATGGAACCAGCTCAGGTGCAATGTATCTAAAGTTCAATAAAAATAAAAAATCAAGCATCATCCTATGAAATAATCACATAGTTCACTCAATTGTAGTAAAAAAAATTCAAAACTCAACAAACACATAATAAATTCTGAAGAGGTACTAACTTGAAGAGCGTTTCTGTAGTCTTTGAAGGTCCAACAACACAAAATTGCTCTGCAGTCTTTGAAGAAACGTTGATAAACACCTACAAAACTAACCAATTTCAAAATCATAAGTCAGAAACGTTTCATCGAACACCTTGCTTGCATAAAGCCAAAGTATAATCAAGTACCTGTTTCATGAATTGAGGACTTGATCAGGTTTGCAATGAATCGAATCTGACCCTAACATCTCCGAAGCCCTAGCAAAAAATGATGTAGGAGTTAGGGTTACCAGAAAGCATCGTTCCCTGAAGGGAAGAGGAGATCTGTGAAGCTCCGTGTAGCATCAACCGTCCTCCATTCTCGATTCCGAAGTTTTCGTAAAGCGGTAGGGAGTTGTAACTCCCGTATCCAAAGCATATGAAATAGAGAGAAGTTGAATAATGAAGAGTCGTCTTGAAGAAAGCATTTACAGGGGAGCCGGTGACCAGAAAGCATTTAGGCGTCTTGAAGAATGGAGAGTCGTCTTGAAGAATGGAGAGAAGCCTCGGTTACGAATATCTAGGGAGAAAGACGGCCGATGAAGCTTTTTCAGAGGATATGGGCTGCTCTGACCAAAGTACCTTGACCTAACTTGTTTATAATCGTTTAAGGTGGGTTCAAAGCAATGCTTCAAACACTTGTACACACTGCAAAAGTTTTTATACGCGTCTTAAAATTAAGCATTTTTTTGGACAAAAATACTCCCAAGACCAATATGTATTATATATAGTAATAGATATATATATGTGCGTGTTAGAAGGTGCAAAGTATATGTATATATACCTATTTTATTAATCGATTTCATGGACGAATAATGTTGGACGAATTTTTATCGTTTGATAATATACTTTTTCTTATCGATTCTCGTAACCGTCATGATTATTGACAATGTGCACCTTCAACTCATTTTGGACTTATTGAACCATCGTCATGTCATAGTCGACATTATTAGTTTTCATTGTCGGTCTAGACTTTGTCGTTTCCGATTGAACACACACTTATGTGAATATGCTCGTTAGGTGATTGGTAGATTACACAAGACCCGTTGGTTGCTACTTGTGGTGTTACTTATCCGGAATTGTTGTGCACCCTAAGGTGAGTTACACAAACCTTTTACGTTACGTCCGCGTTTGGACGATAACACACGCAAACACGTTACACCCGGGTTAGGGTGATAACATGGCAAATTTGATATATGATTAAAGTAGAAATCCAGTATATATCACATGTTCACGTAAAATGCTTTATCTTTGAAAGTCCTTACTTATCGAACCGTTAATAGCATATAGCGAGGGGATATTGGGTAGTACTACTGGGGTCTGACAAACCCCACTCAGCGGGCACGAGATGCACCACCCGACTGGCGGTCGGACTGAGGACAATGTCAGCCTAACTTACCGTGATCGAGTAGACACGGGGAAGGCAAAACACGTAAGGAATTATTCCTACAACTATTTGGTCAGCTTCGGTTGCGAACGTTTTAGTGACATGAACTTAGGCTCGCTACCTACGATATGGATTGTACTTGTAATATACATACTTACATACGAATAAAGAATGTTGTATTCGTACTGCATATTTATACTAGTTATAGATATGTACTTATGTGAACTCACCAACCTTTTGGTTGGCACTTCTTCTTTAAACATGTTTTCTCAGGTCGCAGGTGTTCGAGTTGTTGGGTTACGACAGTGGCATTCGGGTCTCGGTAATAGCAATTTTTTTTTTATTTTTAGAAATAATTATTTACAATAAATAATTATTAACCGATTACCGAGTAAATGAAATCAGATAATTAAATTAACTATTAATTTAATGGGCAGCGGAAACGTTTTAATTTACTAACGCGAAAACCAGATAATTAGCGTAAACCTAATACAACAGGATTCGACAATCACCATAACGCGCAAACACCAAAAACGCGTTTAAACAGAAACGCGACATAACATAAAATAAACAATCAATTAAATCTAAACTAACTACAAGTTTAGATATACCTGAGCGGTGATTCAAACAGACGTTCGAGACACCGAAAGTCAACGGGTGACGCTAGGGTTTCGCAGAACGTGATTCGTCTAACGAATCTGACTTTCCTCGCGGATACGGATTTACTACGCGGTGAATCAAGCACCGAGAAAATCTCGTACGTCGGATCAGGCGCGAACTAGGGTTACGCGGACGACGGCGGAACACACGAGATACGCGGTTCACGACTAGGGTTAGTCGGCGGCAGAACCGGCGACGGCGAGGGGAGGGCGGCGGCCGGCAGAGGCGGCGGCGGCGTGCGACAGGGCGGCGGCGGCTGGAGTCGCGGTACGCAGATGCGTCGCGGCTTCAGTGGCGGCGGAGGAGGCGGGCGGCGGCAGCGGCTGTGGCAGCGGCGGACGACGGCGGCGGCGGAGGAGCAGGCGGCGGCAGCGGCTGGGGTAGCGGCGGACTGCGGCGGCGGATCGACAAGGGTAGCGGCGGTGGATCGTCGGAGAACAAAAAGAGAGGGCGGCGGCGGCGGGTCTGCCGTCGGCGTCGGGTTCGCGAAGGGGAGGAGAAAGGGGGGGGGGGGGGCGAAAATCTCACTATGTCGATTAGGGTTTTCGCCTCCCTAATCAGTTATATTTATAACTGATCATGTTTCCGTTCAACCCCTCGATTTCTCCTAATCTTTAAACGAACCATTTTGTTTCCGAGATTAACATTTATTTCTTTAAATGTTTGTCGCTAGCAGAATATTAGTCAAACTAATAATTTTGTCGATCTTTGTCCATGACGTAAATAATGTTTGACGTCTTTTGTCGCATAATTAATCTAGATGATTAATAGAAATCAAAAGAGTAATTAATTATTTATCTATTAAACTATTTAATAAACAAATAATTAATTCTTCTGCGAATTCGCCGGTTATAAAAGTAAGCGGTCTTAAATACCCGTTGCCTCCGGTGTAACTCTTACGGGTCTTGACCGGGTCGGGTACTTGATTTAGTCGGGTCTGGACATCTAAATCCAACACGAGTATCACGAGTATGCATGCATGAGCCTTTAAAACCCTGTTATGATTTTTCTATACAAGTTACATTATTTCAGATGACAGTGTTTTTTTTTGTAAATACTACATATTTTATTTATGCTTCCGCATTTGTAAAACTATGAATTTATATTATATTTTAATATAATGAACTTTTTTTTAGTACTTAATGGTTGTTTGGTGTAACTAATGGACTGAGATCCTGGTTTGCTCACACCCAAAACGGTAAAACTCCGTTAGTGGAAACTGGGGGTGTGACAGGGACAAGAAGCCCAGTCAGAATCACAATAAGCAAAGAGAGCAAAATCTGAATTCTTGTTAAAAAATAAACCTCGAGTATAAGAGCCATGAACATAGGCCAATGTATGTAGAGCTGCACTCCAGTGAGGAAGCCTAGGATCTTGCATAAACTGACTTAAATGTTGGACAGCAAAAGAAAGATCATGTCTAGTATTTGTTAAGTAATTGAGCTTGCCAACAAGTCTCTTGTACTGCAAGGGATCGGAAAGAGGAGTACCTTCATTGAGCTTTAATTGGAGAGTGGAGGGTAAAGGACAGGAAACAAAAACAAAATTGTCAACAAAAAATTCAGCAACCAAGTCCTTAGCAAATTTCCTCTGGGTCAAAACCAACCCATCAGCATGTTGTAAAACCTTAATGCCAAGAAAATAATTAAGAAAGCCTAAATCTTTAATCTGAAATGTGGAATGCAAATAGGCCTTAACATGCTCAATCTCAGCTGAATTATTCCTAGTAAGAATAATATCATCTACATAGACAGCCAAATATACCACTGACCCAACCATCACTTTGGAAAATAATGAATGATCATTAGAGGATCTCTGATAACCCAAACTCAACAATGCTGTAGAAAGCTTACCATACCACTGCCTAGATGCTTGCTTAAGACCATATAAAGATTTATGAAGTTTTAAGCATTGAGTAGGTAACAAATGCATACCCTGAGGTGGCTGCATATATATATCTTCATCTAAATCACCATGCAGAAAAGCATTGTTGACATCTAACTGAGAAATGACCCAATTCATTTTAGTAGCCACAGCCACAAGGGCCCTAATGGTAGTCATCTTGACTACAGTAGAAAAAGTCTCAAGATAATCAATGCCATACTTTTAAGTGTCACCTCTAACAACCAACCTAGCTTTACACCTTTCCAAAGTACCATCAGAATGATACTTTACTTTATAAACTCGTTTACATCTAATAGGTTTCTTATGAGAGGGAATATCAACAACAGTCCAAGTTTTATTAGCTTCTAAAGCAGCAAACTCCTTATTCATAGCCTCAAGCCATTCAGGATGTCTTGCAGCCTCAATATAAGACTGTGGTTCAGTAAAATTGTCAATGGAATGAATAATGTTCTGGCTAGCAGGAGGAAGATCAGTAAGAGCAATGGAAGATGTAGAAAAACAAAAATTGGTAAGAGTATGAGAACAAGTATTAGGCAAAGCAGTGGCAGAGTTACAAACATAATCCTGCAAGTAGGCAGGAGGTTTAGACACCCTAGAAGACTGTTTTTGAGGTGGAATAGAAACAATAGGAATCTCAGAATGAGAAGAAGATGAAGGAATAGAATCAGAAGAAGGAACATAAATAGAAGATGAAGGAACATTATCAGAATCAGAATGAGAAGAAGGAGTAGGAAAATGATCAATGAAGGAAGAATAAAAAACAGGAAACATATGAGTAGGAGTGGAATGAATAGAAGGGAATATATTTTCAAAAACACAACATCCCTGGAATTGAAAAATGATTTGGAAGTGAGATCTAATAGTCTATAGGCCTTTTTGCCTACAGGGTAACCAAGAAATAAACAAGGGACAACTCTTGGTTGAAACTTATCACGGCCATCTTTCAAAGTTGAAGCATAACATAGGCATCCAAAAGCTCTCAAATGAGTATAAGAAGGAGGATTGCCTGTCAACAATTCAAAAGGAGATTTTCCATGCAAAAGTTTAGAAGGAAATCTATTAATAAGGTGAGTGGCAGTAAGTATACATTCTCCCCAGAAAGAAATAGGAAGTTTGGATTGAAACAATAATGCATGGGCAGTTTCAAGCAAGTGTTTGTGTTTTCTTTCAACCACACCATTCTGTTGTGGAACCCCTACACAACAGGTTTGATGAAGAATGCCTTTACTCTTTAAGTAAGCAGATTGAATTATACCAGAACCTAATTCAAAGGCATTGTCTAATCTGATACATTTAACTTGTGTATTATATTGAGTAGAAACCATTTCAATAAAACTCTGCAAAACAGTGAAAGCATTGGATTTGGTAGGCAACAAATGTGTCCAAGTATTTCTAGTGAAATCATCCACAATTGTCAAGAAATATTTATGACCATTATGGGTAGGAACAGAATAGGGTCCCCATGTGTCAATATGAATAAGCTTAAATGAATGAGAAGTAGAAATGTGACTATGTGGAAAAGGCAATTTGTGTTGTCTAGCCTTAGGACAAATATCACATGCAACTATTAACTCAATATGAGAATTAGACAGTAAATTCAACTGTTTAAGTTTGTAAACAGGAAGATGTCCTAATCTGTGATGCCAAGTCTCATTATTAACAGCCAGATTACAAAGAGATTTAGAAAAAACAATAGAGGAATCAACTGGGATCTTCCATTCCTGTTTGAGAAGGTATAAGCCTTGAATTAGCTCACCAAGAACCAGTGGCCTCTTCAGTGAAGGGGCCTGAAAAACACAGGAATCATGAGTAAAGAAAAGAATACCCTTATTGTGTGTACACAATTTGGGAACAGAAAGAAGATTATGAGTAAATTGAGGAATATGAAAAACATTGAAAAGTGACAAATAAGGATTAAGTTTCACAGTGCCAGTTTGAGTAACATGAATGATCTGCCCATTTGGTAAACCAATTGACACTGGTTCTACAACACTTGTATATCAGAAAATAAATGGATATCATGACACATATGATCACTAGCACCAGTGTCAATGATCCATTTTAAATGAAGTAAGAAAGAATTACAGGCCATAATACCTGCAAAATTAGCTTGACTAATGTTCTGAACATTGAGAGAATGACCATCAGGAGATTGTACATTCATCTTTTGCAAAAGATTAATAAGCTCAGTATACTGATTAGGACTGATAGAAGAATTTGCCATAGAATCATCATTGACAACCTTATCATCTTGCGTAGCAACAACAGCAAACCTCTCAGGCTTTGTAAACTTGAAATCTTTTGGAAAACCAATTAGCCTATAACATTTGCTTGCCATATGACCATTCTTCTTACAATAAGAACATATCAGATTCTTTTTGTTATCAAATTTTGATTGATTATTGACATTCATGGCAGCAGAATCAGTTACAAATGGACTAGTAGAATGAATTTCTCTTTGTGTTTCATCTTGAGTCAAAACAACATAAGCTTCACTAATAGAGGACAGAGGTTTACTCATCAAAAGATTACCTCTAATTCCATCATAAGTAGAATTGAGTCCCATTAAAAACTGCATCATTCTTTGAGTCTCAGTCTTTTTAACAAATATTGCATGAGCATCACATGTACAATTCACCGGAGTGTCAAGAGAATTCAACTCATCCCATATCATCTTCATTTTAGTGTAATAAGCAGCAACTGAATCAGAACCTTGTGAAAGTTCATAAATGCTTTTCTGAATCTGATATAGACCAGGGCCATTTGAACCTCCAAACCTATCATTTAAATATTTCCAAAGTAAAGCAGCAATCTCAAGATACATTACACTCCTGCTGATCTCAGGAGATAGTGTGTTAAGAATCCAAGATATAACCATATCAGCAGCAACTGTAGGTTGCACAACTGTACCATCAACGATTCCAAACTTGTTCTTCGCTGAAAGTGCAATCGACATAGCACGTTTCCAGGCAGCAAAACTAGTTCCATCAAACGATTTGGAAACTAATAGTATGCCAGGATGATCGGAAGGATGCAGATACAACGGATCAGAAGAATTCGTTGCCATTGGATTGAGTCAGAAGAGAACGAATTAGAAAAGCAAGAGAAAAAAAAAACGATACGAGAAGAAGAAGAACAAATTTGAAGAAGAATTATGATCGGATTAATCGGATCGGAAAACTGGACGAAATGAATCGGAAAATTGGTCGGAGAAGATGATCGGAGCTTCTAGCTCTGATACCATATTGAAACAGAAATTGAACTGATTTTTCATTAACAAACTTGATTACAACAGTTCACATATATACACATTTAACTAACACTAACAACTTCTCCCGCCTAATTATTCAAACAAACATAATCGGGTCGATCAACATATCGAACCCGATATAAAGCATCATCATCAATATAAAACCGGTTTATCTTCGAACCCGGTTCGGTAACAAGTGTAACAGAAACAGAACCAGAATTGAGAACGAACGAAGCGATCGTATCTTTTGCAAAATCTTTGCGAACCGTAACAGGAATCGAATATAGCCTCGGAGAAGACGCTCGAACAAATACTGTCCCTTTTTTTCCCTTTTTATTCATATACGACAAACAAATGACCAAATAAACATCCCTCAACCTTACAAGTTTTAGAAAATACAGAAACACCCTCCTACTGTACAATATATCAAATTAAGGAATTAAAATAGGGAGAAGAAAACAAAATACCCCTAAAACACCAAAGACCCTAAGAAACCGAGAATGACGAAGGTGGTGTTTGTTTTTTCTGAAAAAGCTCTTCTGTCCTCTTGTGTCTGCGCCGCGCAGACCACGCGCAGACATTTAGGTCTGCAGACTGTTTGTTTATTCGAAGACATTTCATTAAAAAATGTCTGTGCAGCCTCTTCTTGGTGCAGATGTGGCCCAGCCACTTCTGACATCTTCTAACATCTGCTAACATTCTCTTTAAACTGTTTTTTCATAAACAAACATTTTTTAACAAAGTTTTTTTTTAAACATTTCTAAAAAAACTTTTTTTTAAAGTTTTGTTTCTAAAAAAACTTTTTTAAAAACTTTTTAAATATTTTAAACAACTTTTAAAAAACTTCTTTAATCAAATTTTTTTCTAAAAAAAACTTTTTTAAAAACTTTTTAAATATTTTAAACAACTTTTAAAAAACTTCTTTAATCAAATTTAAAAAAAAAGCCTTTTAAAAAGTTTTTAAAAACGGGCTAAACAGTTTTTAAAAAAAATGTTTTTAAATTGTCATTTTTTTAAAACCTTTGTAAACTTTTTTTTATAAAAACGTTTTTACAAAGGTTTTATTAAAAAAACGTTAGTTTTTTTAAGAACGTTTTTTTATAAAGTTTTATTATTAAAAACGTGTTTTATAAATTATTATTTTCAAAAAACGTTTTTTTATAAAGTTTTATTTTTGAAAAAAAGGTTTTGAACAATTATTTTCAAAAAAATAATATTTTAAATAGTTTTTTTTTTAAAAATTGTATACAATTTATAGAAAACGTTTTTTAAACAGTTTTTTTAATTTTAAACCGTTATTTTAAAAAACGTTTTTAAACATTTATTTTTTTTAGAAAAAGTTTTTAAATTGTTAAAAAAATGTTCTTTACATCTTTTATAAAACATCTTTATAACTTTATTTAAACGAAAACTGTTTTAAAAATAAATATTTGTTAAAATATACATAAAGAAAATAAAAAGGTTTGAATAGTAATTATCTATAAGTTCTGAAAACAGTTTATTTTAAATTTCAGTTTATTTTAAATTTCAGTTTATTTTAGCAGTTTGCAGAAGTTTAAAAACAAACAGTCTTTTCTTACGGACTGCAGGTCTTGGTCAACCTCTTCTTCTACAGATGTCTGCAGATGTGGTCCGCAGACTGCAGACATTTTACCTCTTAAAAAACAAACATCACCGAAAAAGGACGAAGTAAAGACAAAGGACTGAATATCCATAAATTTACAAATTCCCACATTGACTTCCCTAAATTATACAGTATGGGTCGTGCGTGTAAGTGTCATACTAAATGTCCACGATCTACTAGAAACGGTAGAACTCCCAGAAGAAACAGAAGTTGATACCAAAAAGGATAAACTCGTAATTACATATCTGTCCAATCAATTCCCAAAGATATGATAATGTAAGTTGCATCAAATACCACATCTAAAGGAATTTGGGAAGCCCTAAAAACAAGTGCCCCATGTGGTTTAGTGAAAATAATATAGTGGTAACTTTTTTAGTAACTTGAGTCATATTGTTTTCGAGTTATATAATGTTTTAAGCTAAAATTCGATCAATTATTAACAGGCTTCAGCCTCATGTGTAAAAATGCGAGGGTATTTTTGTTGGGAAAATGGTTTTTTTTCATCAAGTTGGAAAAATAACTATGTGTAATCGTGGTTACTATAAGTGTTGGTATTTACCCTGTCTGTCTTCTGCTTTATGAGGATTCGTAACGAATCAAACCAAACCCAATTAGAGTCAAGATAAATGAGATATCGATATTAAAAGTTGGGTGTTTAAAGTTATTAATAGCTACGAAAATTGATAGAAAAATAAAGTAAATTAAGTCAAAGTTTCATGTTTCAACTCACTTGAATATTTCAACTCATTTAAGTAATTTTAATTGTAAGTGTCACGAAAAATATAATGTTTTATTTCTCTATGTAAGTCATTTTTGTTGGATTTAATATTTCAATTAATTTTTGGTTTTGAGTGATTAGAGGTTAATAGTTCATTTTAGTATGAAAAGCGAAAGAAAAGGAGTTTCACTCTTATTAAAAAAAAATCAAAAAATGTTGTTATTTCGTTCTTTTAAGAAATTAGAGATGAGCACTCTTTAAATTTTCTCAATCTTTAATTTTTCATATTTTCTCTAACATAACACTACGCTCGATGCAACTATGGACACGCGATCTTCTTCATCAATACATATTGTTCGACCGTTATATACCAGGAGACATGTAGGTTTTTATGAAGAGACTCAAAACTTGTTTTAAAAGATATTGTTAAACACAAATCCTCAGCCACAACCGTTAATATTAATTTGTTCATTCTTACAGTGCCGAAGAGAACAAAATGGCGTTGATTGAAGAACATGTAGAAGACCCTAAGGGCATAAAATTAACCACTACGACTTGTCCTAGTGGTAGCTGACAATAAGGAGGACTCGGAACTGAAAAGTTACGAGTTCGATCCCTGAGCCCAACATGTTTTACCATACCGCCACTCGGAAAGATGGATTTTCTCTAAGATTGACTTAACAACTGCTGCTAGCTCGGTTTGTTTGCCTAGTGGACTCCTTGTTAAGAGTCCGGTGTGTTTTTTTTAAGTCGTTTAAAGAAAATCATGTAGGAAAAATTTGACCCGGCCCATGGACCGCTCGGCCCAGGAATGTAACCTAAATCAGTCAGTTGGTCCAGGTGGGCATCTTTTCTTTCTCTGTTTTCTCAAATTGCTTTCGATTCTTTTCTGTGTCCGGTGACAATGGACGGAGGGGAAGAAGCAACGCGAATGAAAACGAGGATATACGTCGGCGGATTGGGCGGCGGCGTGACGGAGGACGATCTCCGGAAAACCTTCTCGGCGTTAGGCGAAGTAGTCTCCGTCGATGTTGTTCGCACCAAAGACCGCAGCTTTGCTTACCTCGATTTCCTCCCCGCTTCTGAGAAATCCCTTCCGAAGTTATTTAGCACGGTCTATCTCTCTACATCTCTGATTTATTCACCTTTTTGTTCTTTCAATATTGTGTAATTTGTTTGAATGCCTATTCAGGATACGTTTTAACTGCAAATTGATTTAGGTTTTACAATGTCATAGTAGAAAGGGCTACACATGTTGAATACACACCTGATTTCACTATCTAATTGTCTTGAACGTTGGACACTTCAAATGAATCAATATGCGTGCATTTGTGTATATATCAGTTCAGTGTATATGTATTTATTTGTGATAATCCATTGCTTCATGAGTGGCTGTTTGGTTTTGGTTGATGAAGATTAAGCAAAAATAGGGAAATTTGAAATTGTTGTACAATTTCATGTTTTATTTTGGGACCTTTGAGAAACAACAGAGTCAATGTCATTGTGTATGCATGTTAAAAAACATGTCACATAATACGTCACCATGATGTCCGTTTAGGCGTTTATCAAAAAGTGAAATTTTCTTAATTGCGTTAGTGACCGTTTGACAGCGGTCTATTATTTTCAATGGTTTTAAAAACTGGTTCATTGTAGGGAAAATTTGAAGTTGGAATTAATATCGCCAAGTAGGTAATAGGCGGGATTAAGAAAATCCAATTTTCCTAAATAAAATATGTAATAAACCAAAATGATCAGATTGTTAAAACTACAAATGTTTAAGTTATAAAGATGAGTAATCCCTGTGAACAATTAAACATATTGATATCGATGCATTTGTGGATACGGGTTCCTTGGTAATTTAAATTCTCCCATTTCTTTTGTGCTATGTTTTGCCTTTTTTACTGTCCTGTTTTTGCAGTTCTTATAACATCTTGATATTCTTTTACATGAAAAAGTATTTATTAGGATATTTCTAAGCTGACTGGGAACAATTTTAATGTTTGTTAGTTATTTTATAGTTAACTGAGAAGATGCTGAATTGCTGATATAGTGATATTTTTTCATACATTCATCCTCTTACATATGTGCTTACACCTATTTTTACAGTATAATGGATGTGTGTGGAAAGGAGGGAAGCTTAGGCTTGAGAAGGCTAAAGAACATTACCTTGTTAAGTTGAAACGTGAGTGGCAAGAGGAATCTGAACTGGCCAGCAAAGCATCGGATGATTGCAATGCTGATGCAAGCAAAAATCATGATGCATTAGAAAAGCCAAAGAAACCTTCACCTGTGGATAACACACAGATTCACATATTCTTCCCCAAGCTAGGGAAGGTAATCTCTATATACACACCCTTTTGATTACATGAGGACCATTGACGTGCCAAAATGGTCAAAATAGATATTTTTTTTTGTATCGGTATAAACGGGTTTGGCTGGATTGATGGGAAGAAATATTAGTGTGTAGAGTATGATTACACTAATCATGTTATTTTAATAAGGTTTAAAATAATTAAATAGTAACAAGGTTTGAGTTTGATCATTTTCCAATTAAGTCATTCAAAAAGTCTATCTGCTAAAACCACTCAACTTTCAATATAGTTCCATTGCAACGATTTCTAAATAGTATCCGGCTTATATAATTGTTTCATTTAGGCCTCTCAGTTTAACTAGTTATGAAAAGTTTCACAATATTTTAACAATTTTGAAACCTAAATGGTTTTAATAGTTGATTTTTTTCTGAGTTACCTAAATGGAAAAATGATGAGACTTGGTTACTACTGAGTGACATTATTTATTTCAATCGTCATCTAAAGATAGCGACTTGTGGCACTTCCAAGTTCCATCTCTTATGGCCTGTTTCCTTTTAAGCTAATTTTATGTTATTTTGCACATTTATTAGTATTAGTAAATGGATTGGATCTACATCCTCTAATAACATATTGTCTTCATTCCACCTCATTGATTTTGTTATTGCATTTTCTAGGTGAAATCATTGGCCCAAGTTGGAATTGGAAAACACAAATACAGCTTCCAACGGATTCAAGTTCCATCCATTCCAACCCATTTCTGTGATTGTGAGGAGCACTCACTTGCTTTTCCTCCCCCAAATAAAAAACTATCTTCTGAAATTGACAAGGCAAGTTATGAAGTTAACGAGCAAGAGCTGAATATTATGAACTCAGTTATGAATAAGATATTTGAAAGGGCAAATCCATCTAAGCAAGTAATTGGGAGGCCTGAATTGACTAATGGAAAAGATGAACTGGTTGCTGCTGAACCCGATGAGGAAGATAATCTAACAGATGAAGATAATCTGATAATCAATGTGGCTAATAGGAAAGATGACAGCATGGATTTGTTAAGGGAAATGAGAGCTATGATGGCGAAACAGGTATTAGTTTGATAATCTATTGATGTTATCAATTTTGTTTTCTTTTTCATTTAGTTAGAGGTGAAACTTTTTACCCAATCGCGTAAAAGATTTGTCTGACTTGGGTGGTATTTTATCTGAAACACAAGTACTTGAAGTTTTAAAACTAGCTAAAATGAATAAAAAGGTGAAACAAATTAACAATGCCAAATAGGTTGAAAGTCATTCAAAGTGTTTTCAAATGCTTAAGCCTACTAAACCCTGATATTTTATCTTGGTCTCGCAGACCCATCAACACATTTTGTCCAATTTTAATTTTTTTATTATAAATTAACTTGTTGAATGAAATTATACAGTATAGATTGTTAAAATTTGTTCATTTTGCCTATCTTTAGTTTTGGTATAGAGTTTGAGCTTGATATTCTGTTTTATACTTGTTTGATGCTCAGGAACCAGTAGCTAAGAAGCTAAACACTTCTACTGAGAAACCAAATAGTGTGAATGATACTCCTAGAAAGAAAACCGTGCCACTCACTAAGAAGAGAAAATCATTACACTTGGAAGAAACACCGACAAATTCTCAGACCCATTTGGATACTCAAGAAAACCGCAAAACAGAAATAAAATCAGATATAAAACAGTCGGATAACAATTCTTTAAGGTCACTAAAGTCTACATGGAAAGATCTGTTGGGTCAAAAACGCAAAACATCATTCAGTATTTCAGACTTCATTGCATCTCAGAAAAAAGAAGAGGAATTTAAAGGTGATGATTCTAATCATTCCCTGGAAAAAGAGGATTCGGTTAGTAATAAAAAGAGAAAGATAGAGGGGGATGAAAACGACTCAAGTCCCAGAACAGAAATAGGTGAAGTTGCCACAGAAAACAGCATTCCTGACGTTATTGCAAATGATTGTGATAAAAAAGAAGAGGAAACCGAAGCCGATGATATTGACTCGCCTTTAGCTACAACAGATCAAGAATTCATAATATTAGATGCTGACCAAAAAGAGGAAGAGCCTAAAACTGATGATCTTGATTACAACTCAGAAAAACATGAAAATGATCAGGATTTAAAGAAAACAACTAATGATTCACCTGTAAAAAACGACGAAGATTTGATTCGAACAGCTAGAGGTGAATTTTGGCGACATAAATCCTCATGGACACAATTGATTAGCACTGCAAGTCATAGTTCTTTTAGCATTTCACACATCCTTCCCGATGTAAGTTCAGGAAAACATGAACAAGAAGTTGGTACTTCACAGATCCTTCCCAATGAACAACAAGTGGGTACTTTTGATTCACAACCCGCAAACAAAAATCTTGATAATCAGATCCCAGTTGTGAGGAAGGAAGCTACTTTAGCAGCACCTGTGAAGAACAACATTTCAGAAAAAAGGAGGATATTATCTCTCAGGAACATAGAATCTGATGATACATGCTCGTTTATGAGGACTGATGACTCTATAAAACAGTGGAAGAAGGCAAAGGCATCTTTAAGTGGATCGCTTAACAAAAAGAAACGGTCAGTTAACAAATCTGCTTGAACTCATTTAGGCTATTTTGAATACTGGTAATTTATCTGTTGTTTGATCCGTTAGATTATATGTGAGACAGTTTACTTATGACTTATGTTTCGTTCAATGCGATTGAATCTTTTACTTGGTGAACGGATGATTTGAACAGTAATTATATGACGTAGAGTGAACGGACACAGTTGTACTATACGAATACAAACGAAATGTTGTAACTTGTACACCATGTGTTTTGTATCTGTGTTATGAAAACTTGAACACTGATGGGTGTTTCTGTATCATCAATAAAAAAATGGTTTGCTTATGTTTTTTCATATTATCTTCATATTCTCTTCAGTCTTGAAATGGACTAACAATTTTGAATGGAGTTCTGTTTTGATGTGTTATGTTTGGAAGCAGGGTTGGCAATTTGGGTACCTGTTTAGACACGACAAGACCTGTTTATCAAAAAAAAAAAACACTATTCAATTTTTGACTTTTTTTAAAATAATTATTTTTAGTATTCTAGGGTTCATCATTTAACTTTTTTGATACATATAACGGTCACGCTCAAACCACCAAAACCAAGTGTTAAGTGAGTCGTTTTCATGTTTGATACTTGTGTTAATCGCGTCGTACTAACTTGATTAACACGATAAGACACGATTTGCCAACCCTATTTGGAAGATAGGGTAAAACATGATATATTAACAAAGTCTTTTGTTTTTATTACATGTAAGATGGTGAAAATGTTGGTTACATTACATACTAGGGCCCCGTAATGTTATAGATTCTCAAATACAGAACGAACATGTTAATGCTTTTATTGAACTTGTTAATTTAGAATAAGAATGAAAAGGTTTAACTTTACAAATTATAAACCATATAGTTTATTATTGCTGATCATAAACTGGATAAAAGAGAATAATTTGAAACTTAACTTTTTAAAATGTGAAGGATCTAAATGTTAACAATTAGTTCGCTTGGGTTCCCAAACATGAACCCAACAGTTTAAGCTTTGTCACAAGTTAACTGTAAAAAAATGTTACGAGTGCTAGTAAAGATTGTTACGATAATCAACCTCGTCGTATTCAGAAACTACGATGGAATATATATGAATCACTAGGTTAGTAACCCGTGTACTACACGGGTTGAATTTAGGTTTATGATATTAAACAAAAAAAAAATAACGATTAAGAGAAATGAAAATTATGATTAACGTAAAATTCTTATAAAATAGTAAATGATAATTTAATAAATTAAATAAATTTATTATGTTTGAATTGTTGATTAATTTTCTTACAAACACTCAACTTATTTACTAACTTTATCAAATATATATTAAATTTTGTCATTTTTTTTGAAATAAAAGTTTAATTTGGACAAAATTGGTAATTAATCTTAATTGGTGATTTACTAAATTTGTAATTGATTGTGATTTGACATGTGGCAGTGATGATGTGGACCTTTTAAAATGAAGACATGTAGCAACCATTTTATTGCTTTATTAGGATTAAGATCCTTTACCAATTTCGTATGACGTGACGATTTATAAAATTATATTAGTTGAATAAAAATAAATTTATGTTTAATTATTTCTCTATAGATATCTAAAATAAATGCAACATTTAGCTTGAAGAAAAAGTTTGTTAAATCATCATCATCATCATATTTCATACTATTATATAAAAGAAAAGATTTTATATACATGTCATTCTCATGTTCCATCTCATAATAATTTTTCCTCCCAAATTAACCATTTTATTTTTAGTTTTTGTATTTCCATGACAATAAATAAAAAATATTTACTGTATGGATAATCACCACCCTAATTAATCAACTATTTGTATTTCTATGGCAAAAAATAAAAATATTTATTATAGGGATAATCAGCATCATAATTAGGGGTGGCGATTTTTGGCACGACCCAAAATCTGACCCAAACCCGACACGAAAAAAAACAGGTTTTGGGTTGGAAAACTTGACCCGTTTAAAAAATGGGTCGGGTAGGGTTGACCCATTTAAAAAATGGGTCAGGTTCGGGTTGACCTATTTAAAAAACGGGTTGACCCGCTAACCCGTTTTTTCTTAAGTTTCATAAAAAATTACAATTATATATTCACTCTCTCAAAACTTATATTTAAATTGAGCATTTTTTTCTAAAACTTAAAATTGGTTTACCTCTAAATTTGAAATTCATTCTAGTCGACTCTTTACTTAAAAAAAATAAACTCAAAAACTTTTTATTTCTTAATTTTGATCGATTGTTTGTTGTTTAATTAATGATTCATTTTCTAATTCCACCATCATATATAAAAGAACGATTTGATGTTTGTATTTAATTTTGATTTGGATTTCTATTGATTTTAATATTTATATAGTTAGTCATAATATTTTTATCTATTTTTCCAAAATGGATTAAACGGGTCATTTTCGGGTTGACCCGAATTTATACGTGTCAGGTTAGGGTTGAAATCCTTGACCCATTTAAAAATATGGGTCAGGTTCGGGTTACAAAATATAAACTGTCAACCCGTCAACCTGCAACCCATCAACCCGCTAACCCGTCAACCCGACACGATTGACACCCCTAATCATAATTAGTTAACTATATGAAAAAAAATTCTTATTTCTATTGAAAGAAAAGTTTTGGATATATATATATCCAACTTTTTATTTATTGTCTTCTAAATTATTTAATAACCAATTTATTTAATTACTAAATTAAATATATAATATAGTTTATTAAATTAGATCTATATCTATATCTATATTTATACTATATAATAAACAAAAAGTTTGATCATACTTTAATTAGTAAAAAACTACATTTGACATCACCATAAAATTTTGGATTAAGTCAAATTTTAATAAATAACTATCTAAATACTAAATTTCCATATTAGGGTTTATTTAGTTTAAACTATTATAAGTAATTATCCAATGAGTAATTATTCAAATACAAATTTTTATATTAAAATTAATAATTATCCAAATACTAAATTTTAATATTAAGGTTACTATTTCATTCAAGATAATATTTTTATTGCATATATATATTTATATTTTATTAAAATAACATATTTTATTGCATATACTTTAATACTTTAATATAATGTTTATAATACTTTATTTATAATAATATTTTAATTAAATAATATGCATGTAATATAAAATATTTTATGCTATTTAATTTGATATATATATTTTTTTACTTTAGTTGAGTTTAATTCAAATTTACCAAGTATTTCATTTCAATATAATAAACAAAATCCTTATTTTTCGTGACTAGATTTCTTTCTTTTAACTGTAAACATCCGGTTACCTGGGGGTCTCATCATGACATATGATGTTACACACGACACGTTACGACCACAGTCTGTACGAGTAACCAAGACCCTCTGTGTTGCACATCAATCCCAGAGGAAACCCACCGTCTAAATGCCACTGTCGTAAAACCTCTGACCCACTTATTTTTACTGAGACATTTTTATATAGATATAAAAATATATAATTGTCGTAGATTATGATTGTATTTATAGTTTTTTAACATCACCTGTGTAACACACAGAAATAAAAAAACTAGTATGCTATCAATAAAATATTTATATGATAAAACATTACGAACTTTAGGACCTTTTCCAACTTAGGGCATGTGGTATACCCATGTGGTGTGGTGGTGGTGTGGTTGCCACGTAGGCGCTGACTGAACCACATGACATCATCACATACATGGTGGTATACCCATGTGGTGTGGTCCTATTTTTTTAATATTTTCTTTTTCTTTTTATTTTCGTTTTCTTTAAATGATTTAAATTAACAAATAAATAAAAGTAACAAATAAATAAATAAAAATAACGCCTCGATCAAGTCAAGCTCCTTCTCGAGATCCCATTTTGATTTTTTTCCTTCGGAGCCGTGGTACCCTCGACAGGTTGTTTTCCCTTTCCTCTTTCTTTTTTAACCCGAGTATTGACTTGGGTCTCCAGCACCACTTCGACATCGTCATCGTCTTGCTCGAATAACGGCGTTTAGGGATGAGATGGAAATTGAAATGGAGTAGGAGCTTGCGGTTGTCCCCATTGAGCATAGTTGTTGAAGTTGGGGTTGTACATGTTTTTAGGGGGGTTCGGGCCCGTGTAAAGAGGGTTCGGTTGACCCGCGTACATGGGCATTTGCCACGGGTTTGGGTGATTTGGGGGGACCGAGTATTGATTGCTAAAACCTTGGTTTGGATTCATTGTGTTTAACTTTAAAAAGTATAGATGAAAAGTAGAAGAAGAGAATGTTTGTATTTAAAAATGTGGTGTGGTAGGATTTATGAGTTTGTTTGTATTTAATTGATTTTTTTTTTAATTTGGTCCACAACGGTCAAAAAAAAAGCTACTAACGGTCGAAAAAAGAGGCGTGGTATATACCACGCATACAAACGGCGCAAGTTGATAACGCTTGTGAGGGGTGGTGAGTACGCCGGATGACGCCTCCTTTTTCTCAAAAACGCCGACCATACCTCATGGTCTTATAAATTAATTTTAGATTTTAGATTGAATGTTATTAAATTAAAGAAAAGTTGTGTGCATATTCGGATGTTATAAAATACTAATATACTTATATTTTCATCACATGTACGTTTATGTTTCCGTATAAAGAACCTATGTATAGATGACATGAACTAGAATTTGATCATTTCATTTCATTCATGTCATGTGTTACTTCAAATAAGAACACATGCTATTGCATTACTTAATTTATTATAAAAAAACATAAAATAAATCACCAATCATGTAATTTCATCCATCCTTGTGGATACGGGTTAAGGTGTTGCCCTATATAAAATCCATCTTCTCTAACTAACCAAAAACATCTTCGCTCTTTGCGAAATTTCCATGGTGTACAATATTTATCACTTGTATCTTCATCAAAAACATCAAAAAGGACGGTCCTTGAATTCCAATAGAAATGAGCATAGAATAGTGTCCTTAATGTGACGGCTTCACAAAAACTCCAATTCTGATTATCGTTAAATGCAAGTGTATGATTTCCAAGATCATCATCACGTGATTGTACGTGAACGGTGATATGATCCTTAATTCCATTGTAGATGAAAACTGACCAATAGCTAAAGAAACATGTCTTCTTTGTTGTGTTAAACGTAGATGCTATTTGAGTGTTTGCAATGGAAGTTGCATTTGTTGTGATAACAAGGTAAAAGAACAAAAATAAGAAGCTTTTCATGACTATTGATAGTGTATTTTAGTACATGAGCATACAATTCTATAATTATATATAGACCAAAAAAGTTAGTTATCAAAGGGACATTATTTTGGTAAAATGACAACTCCCAATCAAAAGCTAATGGATTTAAATTTTATTAAATACAAATATACTAATTTTAGCCGTTCAAAATACATTTATAGAAATAATATTCTTAGAATGGTAGGAGTACAAAAACATATATGATACTACAAAATATGGTATTTCTATTGATATTTTAGTAAACGTATTATTAGTAATTATTATTAAAAATAAATTTAAAGAAATAATATTCTAAGAATGGTAGTAGTACAAAAACATATATGATTCTACAAACTATGATATTTCTATTGATTTTTTTAGTAAACTGTATTATTAGTAATTATTATTAAAAATAAATTTACAGAAATAATATTCTAAGAATGGTAGTAGTACAAAAACATATATGATACTACAAAGTATGGAATTTCTATTGATTATTTAAGTAAACTGTATTATTAGTAATCATTATAAAGATAACATAACTGAAATTTTAATTTAATTAACTTGAATGATATATCACTCTAAAGTCTAAATCCGAAATTTAATTACATTTTTACTCTTATGAATATCTGTTTGACAATATTCAGAAAAATTATAAACACGTAACATGTTATTTTTCAGTAATTGCCCAAAAAAGCACAAATTTACTGATTTATCTTCTTCATATTTGACTTGACAACGCGGAATATTTTCCAAAACCTTGACATGGTCCATGAATATATAACATTTCTTTAACTTTTTCTTGTGTGAAGTGAGGTGATCCATAAATTATTTTAAATAAATATACTTAATTTCTTTTGTATCAACAAATAATAAATAATATTGCTCGTTTTAGTTATAAGGAGCTCACGAATTTACTTTTGTTTATCTGTTACAAATTTTCAAGAGCTTATTCATTTTTAAATTCTTTAAGGTGTTTCTTCACTAGTATTTGTTTTTCTCAAAAAACTCATTTTGTCTTCTTATGCCTGCGTCACGCAGACCACGCACATATATTTAGGTCTGCAAACTGTTTGTTTTTCGAAGACGTTTCATTAAAAAATGTTCGTGCTGACTCTTTTTGGTGTAGATGTGACTCAACCACTTCTAACATCTTCAAACCTCTTCTAATCTTCTCTTTAAACAATTTTTTCTTAAAAAAAAAATTAAGCAGTTTTTTAACGTTTTTTAACCTTCTCTTTAGAAAGTTTTTTAAAAAAAAAAACGTATTTCAAAAAAATTTAAATTGTTATTTAAAAAAATATATTTTAAATAGTTTTTTTTTAAAATTCGTAATGATTTTTTTTAAAAACGCTTTTTAATAAAACCTTTGTAAACAGTTAATTTTTTTTAAAATAGTTTATAAAATATTTTTAAACAGTTATTTAAAAAATATTTTAAAAACTTTTTTAAACAACATTTATAATTTTTGTAAACAGCTTTAAAAAAACTTTTTTGAACAATTTTTTTTAAAAACGTTTTAATTACTTTTTTTAAGAACAAAAACGTTTTCTAAAAGTTTTTATAAAACATTTTTGTAATGTTATCTAAAAGAAAGCTATTTAAAAATATTGGTTAAAATATACAGAAGGAAAATCCAAAAGTTTGAATGGTGATTATCTATATTTTTAAAGGGGAAGGGGGGGGGGGGGGGGGGGGAGGGGGGGGGAGGGTGCAACAAGTAAAAATCAAGAATATAGGGAGTGCAAATAATAGCACTCTTTAAATTTCAATATTGAATTATTTTTTAAGTTTAAAAAATTGGTTTGCTTAAAATCCAGTTATTTTAGCAGTATGCAGAAGTTAA
>JBCNJP010000006.1:69657653-69687117 GCA_039602395.1 Deinandra increscens subsp. villosa
TGATTGGGGATTTTCTTTGGTTTGTTACTGTTATGGAGGCCATCTGCTCTATTATACGCCCTTACAGTAATGGATCTAGGTCAGTTTCGCTCTTTTTTTCCCTAAGCCCTAGAAATCAATCGACGCGCATCCAATTTCATCATCGCTGACCATGTGTACCAGAGGTTTTATTTTTTGGCTTTGCTCTGTGACTTCGCTTTTCAATTTTATACCATTATAACTGATTCGCACTTCTTACCATGTTCATACAGGTTAGTTTATTTGGATTTGTGCGGTTTAATTTTTCTTTTTACCTTCATTTGTTCTTAATTTTTTAAACATTAGGTGAGGTTCATGACCTAATATCAGAACATAAACTGTTCAACAAGTTGGTTTTTCGTTGGTTTTTCCTAACAGTTAATTACAATAAAGATTATGTTGAAATTATGGCTTAATCAAGGAGGGATACCTTCTTAGGTGATGAAGAAGGTGCAGATCGATTTCATTTAAAATTTAATTTTAATTTTGTATTGTTTTATTCAATGAATGTGCTGTGTAATATATATGGCAAAAATATGAATGTGTTTTTATGTGTGAACAGATAAACACTGCATTTTGATGTCCACTTCATTTTCATCAACGAAGAAGAGAGCATTATTAGGCATCTTTCATAGTTCGGTGTTTTTTAACAACAATTCCATAGATGTATTGAATGGTATATTAACAATAACTTGACTTTTTGACTATTTTTTATTGATTCCTTCAGGTGATGGTGTGATGCATCTTCACTTTTGTCTTAGGTAATATTTTCTATTTGAGTGTAGCTCTGTTGTAATTGATCTATAAATTACACACTCAACTTTGTACAGAGGGTTCATATGAATTATGATCATAACACCTAGCCCTTCATATGAATTTGTTCCCTTTTATGTAGTCACTTCTTCACAATTTATTTTTCTGCATTCTAAATTATGGTATTTTACCCCTTTTATGGTTGTTTTGCAGGTGTTCGGCAGGTTCTTTCTTATTCTTCATGTTTGTAAGTTCCATGTTTTGTTATGTTTTTATTATACAATATAAATTTGTAAAACTGGCCATTTAAATTCCTAACTTGACACTAAATTTACACTGAATTTAAACCCTGACTATAAATTATAGGCATACCTCTGAACCTTTATTAATACAACTAATTTGCAAGTTTAAAGTGATAGAAGGATACAACTTGCAGGTGTTGAGCGGTGCCGATTGCCGAAGCTATGACATCGTCAGCATATTAGAAGGTGTATGGGTTTTCGGTAGAGAAATTTTGAAGTTCTTCACTTCCAAATGGGTCAGGTGTTATCTGTTTACATTACACTTAATTAAATAAAATGGAAACTTATTGACTTCCAGATTACATTTAGTTAGATAAAATGAAAACTTATCGACTTTCAGATGGGGAAATCCCGTCTGTTTAAATAGATTTGGCTTAACAAGTCTGAAGTTATTGACTTCCAAGCGAGTTAACATGTTTACATTAGATTTATGTAGAGCAAATGTAAGGTTCTTCACTTCTAAATAGGTCAAGTGTCATCTATTTATATTGCATGAACTTATTTGGACATGTAAAGTAGTATCCATTGAAGATAATGAGTGAAAGTTGGGAACTTCTCGAATGACTTTCACATTTTTTTTATATTACTAACATATCATACATTAGACCTTTATGCATTGCTTATGTTAGTTCGAGTTGTTGACTTTGTACCACCACTTCCGAGTTTATAAAATTATCGTCATCCATCCGCTTTGCAAAACGTTTCAAATGTGATGCAATTTAGGTGTCTACGGGTCTGCATGGTAACATCATTTGCAAATCTCTTTACACCGCTTCGCACAACGCGCGAATCTTGGAAGAGGTTTTATTTTTTGGCTTTGCTCTGTGACTTCGCTTTTCAATTTTACACCATTATAACTGATTCGCACTTCTTACCATGTTCATACAGGTTAGTTTATTTGGATTTGTGGATTAGGGTTTTTACCAAGATTTGGTCCTGCGCTTTTCTCGGCAATATGGTCAGGTTTAATATCGACACTTTGTGGCTTTAATTGAGTCTAATGTTTTACTAAGTTTGGTTGTTTGAATCAGAGTGTTTGAATTTTTATTGTGTGTAATTTAGTTCGAGATCATATGTATATATAATTCTTTTAGCCGGCCTTCAAAGTTACATGTCTGTTGAAACCATATAGTACTACTCATATGAATTGCTTGGTGTTCAGTTTCTTCTGTTTTATTGTGTTCAGTACTTCAGTTGTTTGCATCAGAGTGCTTGAATACTGTGTTCATATAAATAAATCTTAAATCATAGGTATATATATATAATTCTTTTTAGATGATATTCAAAGTTAAGTCCTCTTTTGAATTAGATATTTAAAGATATTTTCTTCTAACATCTTCGTTGCCTACATCTTTGTTATTTTCCTTTGTTCATGAGTATGTTCTTTTTGTTTGGGTGAGTACATATGTATAGTATACCCGGTTGTCTCAAAGATATACAATTTACAGAATTAACACCTACCTACCTACTTTTTTTTTTCTTTTTTGGGTTTTTGTTTATATAATTGCTAATTTTTAACGCATTTGGTTTCCTCATATGTTAATTGGTTTTGTTTTGCAGGGGAGAGATTTGACCATAGTTCGTCGTTGTCTCGGAGACTGTCAGGTTTTGTTTCTATGATTGGGTTTACTTATGTCTTATGTGTTATCTTTTTAGTTCCTTTCATGTCTCTTGCACCTGATTTCTTGCTTTCCTTTTATTTCTTATGCCCATTAGCTTTTTTGTGGATGAGTTTGCGTGCATATAAGCATTTACCGTCTCAAAAGTTTGTATTTCAAAGAACTAACACACGTTGTTTGTTCCTTTAATTTTCTTTTACTTACATTACTTTGACATCAGTTAAAAACAGCCCATATGTATTGTTTTTTAACCAGTTTGGTGGATGATTGAGTAACGGGTCAAAATGGAGGACATGGCTCTGTGCCTAACAAAAGTATGAAGTGCTTACACACTGTTAGTTTACCTCTTATTTCATATGCTTTCTTTTCCTTTAAAGGCCGAAATTTGTTACAAAAGGCACTTTCAACGCACTGTTTGCAACCCAACTAATAGGCCTTTTCTCTAAATACTAACATGTGTGCTAAAAGGCAAGATAGATCACAGGAAGTCAGGGTTCTGCACTAATTAACCATCATTATCATTGTTGTTAATATGAAATTTAGGCTCACAAACTCATAGGCATGTGGGATGCAAATTATCCATTACACCATTGATTCCAGCACCACTACCATTTTCATAGTCCAGGCATAAAAAAATGTTTTACTTGGTGATGGAAATAGGTCACAAAGTTGATATACGTTTGACCCATTTAGATAGGTGAACTTTCTTCGACTTTAATTTTGGTATGTTTATGTACGTTTTCAACTGTGTTTTCTACACTATGGTATTTAATACTTTCTCCTTCCTTGATTTTGTCTTAGGTAACAATTAATGGAGGTGTTTGCTTTAGAAAAGCTTCAAAAGCAGACAACTCAGCAGGCGATTGAAGTTTATGTGATTCAGCGTTTGGATTCGATTTCATCTTGGTTGTTTCTAATAGAATCTGTTCGTGTGCATTTTCTTTCTTTCTTTCATTGCTCGATACTTTGTTCCTGCTGCCATTACTTGGGTTTGTGTGTTTGAGAAGCCTTTGAGTACAGATCCGCTATAGACGTGAACGAATTGGGTTTATCTCCTTTTAGGTATGATTTTTTTTCATAATTTATGATGCAATTATATGCAACCAATTTTTTTTGTGTAAATACAAGAGGTGTTAGTTTAGTTCATTGAGAATGTAGTGACATTTGATCAAGAATCCAAGTCTTTTATGGTGTATTGTCTTTTATGGTGTATTGAAGGTTCAGGTATGTTTTAATCTTTTAGCATTTATATGTTTTGTTCATGTCTTTGTTGATTCCTCATATGGAATAATATATGGTTCTCCATATCAGTATCTAGAGCTTGCTAGCTGTAGAATCTGGATATCTCCGACAATCAGATAGAAGCTCTAGGACGGATTGAAGAGGATATTAGACTACAGGGATGGTGAGAGAGGATGAGGGTGAACTTCTTCCTTGAACCTGCACAGATAGCAAACCGTTGTTCTTGGAGCGCAGGACAGGGTGTCCTGCGACCAAGCTCCGGCGTGAGAATCAGTATTGGTTCCGACTAGAATAAGAGAAGGGAGTAGAAAATTAGGGTTATTGAACTTGTGTATTTACCTGGTGATTGATGAGTATTTATACTCGTCAATCCTTGTCTTACTCTGAATTGTGCATCCTCCACCGAAAGGTACGATCCACGCTGACGTGGCCGTCCTTGTGTCCCCTCAGTGGAGGCCGTTAGTGGCCGTAACAACGTTGTAGGAATGTTTCTGACATTGTCGTGTGAGCGTTGGTCTGTTGTGCGAACTTCGGTGGGTCGAATATCGACTGGCCGAAGTGCCGCAGTCTTTGTTGAGTACTTCGGCCTTTGTCATTGGCCGAAGGCTTGTACTTGTACATCAGTCAGGATGTCACGTCCTTGCCGGAGTATGACCTTCGTGGTATAGCTTCGGCAGGTGACATAGATGGGTGTTGCTGCTGCGTGGTCGACCCTCGTATGGTGATTGGGGGTACGACATCTGCGTGGCCGAAGTTAGCTTCGACCGTGGTGTGTGGTCGACCCTATTCAGGTCGAACCTCGGGTGTTGTATTGTTTGCTGAACATACACACGTCATCAGCCCCCCAGTCCGATGTATGATGGTCTCGACTTCGTCATCGGACTAAAGTTGCGTGTCGACTGACCAAATCCTGGCGCCGAAAGCTGTGTGGGCCGCCTACTGGGCTTTGATGGGCCTGTTTGGGCGAAAAAGCAAGTGGGCGACAGCTGTAGGGTTTACGTGTCGGGCCGTCGGCGATTGATGGGACGGGGGTAACTGAAAGGTTGCCCCAGTCCTATAAATGCTGGTCGACGGTTTCATTTTTTCCTTTACACCTTTCAATTTTAACTCGATCTTGTTTTTCTCTCTGCGTTTCTACTTCGGCATAGCGTTATCACATCAAGTCTTTTTGTCTCGCTGCTGTGTTCATCGGGATCATCTGCAGGGTTATTTTGCTAGCGCCGTTTGTACTGGTACGTATATCTTCTGCTTACGATTTATCTTGTTTAAGTACTATGGCCACGAAAGGGGGTAAGGGGGGATCGGCAGAGTCGTCCCGACGAGGTATTAGGGATTTTCGTTCGACGTTAACGACGAATACATTAAAGGCGCACTGCGAAACGTACGGTATTTCTCGAAAACTCGGCCCGGTGCTGCCGACGGCGACGCAGTCGATAAAGGATGCTCCTAACGGCAAGATAGGGTTATATACCAAGCATTTTAGCGCCGGGATGCTTCGGCTGCCTCTGACGAAGTTCTTTCGGGATGTAGTTAAGTATAACCGTGTGCATATAGGGCAACTGCATCCGAATGCGGTTCTTCGGGTTACGCACTTCGAGATTTGTTGCAGGATTGTGGATGCCGAACCTTCTATTGGAGAGTTTCACGCTTTCTACCGATTGACACATCAGGGCGATTGGTTCTGCTTCGAGCAGCGGGCTGTGACATATGAGGATGGGACTTTTAGCCCTCGATACCTGACGAAGCTGCCAACTAACTTGAAAGATTTCAAGGATAAGTTTTTCTTTGTTGCCGAAGAGGTATTGGGTTTGGAAGATATCCCGTGGAAGCCAACGAAGTATAAGAAGAGGACTCTTGAAGAGCTGCCCTTCGACGAAGATATAGTGACGAAGCTCGTTGCGTTACAGGTGCCGTTGGTACAATACCCTGAGAGGGTCCTGATTCTGACTGGGTTGAGCCGAAACTGGCTGTCTCTGACTCGAAAGCCTGCCCTCTTTCTTAATGGCCAGGGTACGCCCTATTTGTAGTTTGTCATATGTATGTTATTTCGACTTTATGTTATCTTCTAACTTATTTGTTTGCCCTTGCAGTGATGGATTTGCTGGAATTTATTAATTTGGAAGATGACGAAGAGGTGGTACAGGGTCAGGTGCCCTTAGATGAAAATGAGCCGACCCCGGTGGATGCTGGTTCGAAGCATCGGTATGAGGATTTTACTGTGAAGGTGGGTGAAACTGTGGTGTCTGGGAAGGATATTGGTGGGGCGACGAACAAGCTTGTGAACCATGGAGGAGGATAGGTCGAAGGAGAGGGCTGCCAAGAGGGGTAAGGGTGACGTCCATAAGCGTAAAGCCGACGGTGGTGAAGATAAGGGGGTGAAGAGATCTAGGCTGAAGCATGCTGCGTCTCGTAGCAAGGAATCTGCTTCGGCCACTGAGTCTGCTGGCGGCGAGTCGCCTTTTAAACTTGTTGACGAAGATGTCATGTCTCCGGAGGCACAGAGGTTGTCTCCAACTGCCGAGACGAATGTGAGGGGTGATGCCTCAAGCGGAAAGACGAAGGTTACCCTCGACCCGGCCACTGCTATTGTAAGTGTTTCGGCCCAACCTCTGCATTCGATTATGTCTGATGATGCGTTTGATGATTTCGTCCGTCGTATGCAGGAGAATCCCATTCTGAGGGCGAGGGGTGGCTTTCACAGCTGGGGGTTTGGGGAAGTTGTCCCAGATGAAAAAGGACATCGGTCGAGGCAATATGTCGACTGAGAAGCCGACTGTGGAGGCTTCTGATGAAGAGCCCGTCACCGAAATGGATGACAATACTCGGGGCCATATTTTTTATCCCAACTGGGGATTGAAGAACGAGTCGAAATTTGACTCTGTGGATCTATGCCGGGAGTTTGCCCGTTTGTCTATACCTCCGGGTGAGGTGGCAGAGCTGGAACTAGATGACCATGCCGAAGCTCGCCGAAAGGCGTATGTGAAATTGACCATGGCTTATGCTTCGGGGGTTAATATGATCAGCCGGAATGCTCGCCTGGAATCTAGCCTTGTGAAGGCGAAGGCTCGGTCCGAGGAGCGTCGTCAGGGGCTGCGTGAGGCTAGGGATAAACTTGCTGAGTACGAGAGTCAGATCAAGGTCTTGACTGTTGAGAAGGAGAAGGCTGCTTCGGCCTTGGCCAGGGTCGGCGAGGTTGAGAGTGAGGTGGAAGTTCTGCGGAAGGAGAAGGCCGATGCCCTGGCGTCTCATGCTGAGACGTCCAGATTACTTGAAGAGGCTCGTCTTGCCATTACTGACCTTCAGAAGGGTCGGCAGGACGATGCTACTGCCAAAGCTGGGCTGGAAGCCGAAGTGGCGAAGCTCAAAGAGGATAAGGAGAGGGTCTCCAACTTATATGCCGGTGAGCGTGAACTCGCCAAGCAGCGTGGTGATGATCGCCAGTGGCTAATTGAGGAGGGCTTTAATTGGGTGATGGCCCGACTTGCTAAGAGCAAGGAGTACCGGCTGCCTTTGGGCAAATTTCAGAATGCCGTGGCTGCCCGTGCGGGGCACTTGGGTTTTTTGGAGGGTTATGAGCTGGGTCAGCAGGGTAAGCCGAAGGAGGAAGGAAAAAGATACAACCCAGAATCGGGAAAGCTTCTTAAGAGAACTGCCGAGGCTTACTCTGCAGTCCGCTATCCTTACTTCGACGATCTGGCCATGTGTACCAACAAAACCTTGGAGGACCTAAGGCGCGTAATGCCGGATCAACATTTACCTCCTGACGCCGAAGGTACCTCGGAACCTCAAACCGAAGGCGGGCCTACCAGCATTACTAGTAGAAATATGTCGTTGTAGGTAGCCTTTTGTATCTTCTCTTTTGGCGTGAAAACGCATGTATTGTAATGGACTTCGGTCCCTTTGTATTAATGGAAATAATTTTGAAATACATTGTGTACTTTATTTATTACATGTGTTTGTAATGTTGTATAATTTCCTATGGTAGAAATATTGGGATTGGCCTTCGGCCCCCCGAATGTGTATATGTGTATGACTAACGCTCGTCAGCTTTAGCATTTTACATAATTGTTTCGAATGTCTGGACCATGTCCTTGTTTCGGCATACTTGCCTTTGTACTTAAACGTTTATTTTGCGCAATATAACCTAGGTTCGACTATAATATTTATAGTCTATGTGGTCCGGTTCGGTCAGAAGGCCTGTATATCTAGGCCGTTGTGAGCACACCGGTCGACCACTATATTGAGTTGTGAGAAATGAACAAATTAATGTTTTTCTGTATAACCCGGTTCGGATAACCTTCTTACGAGTTTCGGCGCCGAAGCGCTTAGGGCAGGGTTTGTGTCGGCCCTGCCTTCTTGCCTATTTATAATTATCTAAAAGAAAAAATATAACATGACGAAGATGATATGTATATCATTTCATTAAAAATGGGACTTACCAAATGCCCAAGTGATTACAACTTAGAACCATAGAAATCTGTGTCTACATGTAGCATTTCTTTAGTTGCATGGCATTCCAGTGCCTAGGGACTGGCTTTCCTTCCAAAGTGACTAACTTGTATGAGCCTTTTTCATGAGCCTCGAGTATCTGGTATGGGCCTTCCCAGTTAGGTCCCAATTTGCCTTGGTTCGCCTGCCGACTGGCTTCGTTGTTTCGGAAGACGTAGTCTCCTGGCCGATAGGTCACACTTCGAACTCGTTGGTTGTAATAACTTTCCATCTGTTTCTTGTATCGAGCTTCGCTGATAGCTGCCAGGTCTCGGCGTTCCTGCGTGAGGGCCAAGTTGACTAGTAGCTCTGAGTCATTGGTGTGCTCCGATACGTTCTCGATTCGGTAAGTGGGCATCCCTATTTCGGCCGGTATGACAGCTTCGGATCCGAAGGTGAGACTGTATGGGGTATGGCCGTGGCTCGTTCTTTCGGTTGTTCGAAGTGCCCAGATGACACTTGGCAGTTCGTTCAGCCACCCTTTGCCGTGTTCACCAAGCCTTGCCTTGATACCCGTGACGATGGAGCGGTTGGTGCGTTCGACCTGGCCATTGGCTTGAGGGTGAGCTACGGATGTGAATACTTGAGTTATATGTAGCTCTTGGCACCATGACCTGAATGGGTTGTCAGCGAACTGTTTGCCGTTGTCTGAGATGATCTTCCCTGGGAGACCGTATCGGCAGACGATTTGTTCCCAGACGAAGTTCACCACTTGTTTCCCAGTGATTGTGGCTACGGCCTTAACTTCGATCCATTTTGTGAAATAATCGATCGCGACGATGAGGAACTTGATTCGGCCAGGAGCCTCAGGAAACGGGCCGACAATGTCAATGCCCCATTTGTAAAAGGGCCATGGTGATGTTACCGGTATCATGTTATGCTTCGGCACCCGCTGTACACTGGCGTGCATCTGACACCCTCGGCATTTGCGTATTTCGTTTTCGGTGTCAGTATACATGGTTGGCCAGTAATAGCCCATATTCATCATTCGGGTAACCAGCGATCGAGGGCCTGAATGTGTGCCGCAGATACCTTCATGCAACTCGGTCATGACATATATTCCTTCCTCAGTCGTCAGGCAGCGCAACAGGGGCTGGAGATACGACTTCTTGTAAAGTTTGTCGTTATGGATGGTGTACTGAGCTGCTTGTGCTTTTAACTTTGCTGGCTTCGAAGGTTGACTCCGGCACTGTGCCATGCTTTAGGAAGTCGAAGATCGGTTTTATCCAACTGTTGCTGATGTCGGTTTCAGCTGTGAAGACTTCTTCTATTTGATCTGTCCGACTGTGTATGATTTCGACGGGAACCTGCTTCGTCAGGTGGGCATATGCCAAGGAGGCCAGTTTGCTCAAGGCGTCTGCCTTCTTGTTCTGGCTCCTTGGTATCTGGCAGATCTGAAATTCGTCGAAATGGGAAATTAACTCCTTGACTTTGTCTGCATACCTTTGCATGGTTTCGCCCTTGACTTCAAATTCTCCTGTGGTTTGATTGGACACCAGCAGGGAGTCGACCTTGACTGATAGCTTCTTGACGCCCATTTTCTTTGCTAGGCGTAGACCTGCAAGAAGAGCTTCATATTCGGCTTCATTGTTGGTGTTTGGAAAGTTCAGCCTGATAGCATATGTGACTTCGACTCCTTGAGGATCGATTAGAACGAGGCCTGCGCCTGACCCTTCACTGTTTTTTGCGCCGTCAGTGTAGAGGGTCCAAGCGTCGGCACTGGATATCGGCCCCGGAACCTGTGAATGGAACGCAGTGTTAGTCATATGCTCGTTATGATCGTTTGCCGAAAGGCGGATCGAGCTTGTGTGGTAAAGGTACCTTGGGCTCAGCTCGCACCGTGCCGAGCTGGCTGTCTGCTAGCTGCTCTGGACTGTCAAGGACCTGTAATTCAGAGACAAAGTTAGCCGAGTGTCGACTTTATTTGTGAAAGGCATGCGTGAATGCAAGATTCTAGGTAGAAACCTGTAGTTCAGAGACGAAGTCTGCTAACACTTGGCCTTTGATGGCTGTTCGAGGCTTGAAGTGAATATCGTATTCACCCAGCTCGATGGCCCATTTGATGAAACGGCCGGAGTGTTCGGGTCTCTGAATGACTTCCTTTAGAGGAAAGTTGGTTAAAACTGTGATCTTGTAGGCCTGAAAGTATCGGCGCAGTCTCCTCGCGGTGTGTAACAACGTTAGCAAGAGTTTCTCTAACTTCGTATACCTTGTTTCGGCATCTTTCATAGCTCGGCTGATGAAGTAGATTGGGACTTGGTTGTCCCCTCTTTCGGCGCAGAGTACCGAGCTTATGGCGTTGTTGCCTACCGAGAGATAGAGGATCACATCTTCACCTGTATCTGGTGCCGTTACTGGTGTCAGCCGAGATAGGGCTTGTTTTAGTTCTTCGAAAGCTAGGTCGGCTTCTTCACTCCACAAGAATTGTTTAGTCTCGGTGAATTGTTTCAGTGTTTTAAAGAATGGCATGGACTTCTCCGCTGATTTGGAGATGAACCTGTGTAAGGCTGCCAGCCGGCCATTTAGCCTTTGCAGTTCTTCCAGCGATTGGGGAGGTTTCATCTGTCTGATGGCCTGCACCTTGTCGGGGTTGGCGATGATGTCTTTGCCAACAACAATATGACCCAAAAACTTTCCCTGCTTCATGCCGAAGGAGCATTTCGCGGGATTAAGCTTCATGTTAACCTCTCTTAATCGCCCGAAGGTTTCTTCTATGTCTCTGAGCATGTCTGCTTCGGTGTGACTCTTTATGACCAAGTCGTCGACGTATGCTTCCATGTTTCGACCGATTTGAGGTTCAAAAACTTGATCAATGAGTCGCTGATAAGTGGCTCCGGCATTCTTCAGGCCGAAGGGCATTTTTCGGTAACAGTAGATGCCTTTGTCAGTATGAAAGGCTGTTTTGTCTTCGTCAGCTTTAGCCATTTTTATTTGGTGATAGCCTTTGTAAGCATCGAGAAAGCACTTGAATGTGTAGCCCGATAGGGCATCCACTTTGGCATCGATGGATGGGAGGGGGTAGCAATCTTTAGGGCAAGCGTTGTTTAGGCTTGTGAAATCCACGCACATGCGCCAAGATCCATCTTTTTTAGCTACCATGACTGGGTTCGCCACCCAGGTTGCCCACTGCAGGGGCTTCAGGATTCCTGCCTTCACCAACTGAGTTACTTCGTTACAGACTGCCTGGCTTCGGTCCCGAGCCATACCTCTTTTGCTTTGTCGGATTGGAAATTGTTTGGGGTCCACCTTGAGCACATGTTCGGTGATCTTCCTTGGAACGCCGGTCATGTCGGCTGGCGTCCATGCAAAGATGTCAGTGTTGTTTCTCATCAGGTTGTATAGCTTTTCTCTTGTGTGGTTTGAGACATCTGTGCCGATGGTGATCAACTGGTCGGGGTACTCTTCATTGATTCTCCATTGATTGTGTGATAACTCGTCGGACACATCGGCAGTTAAGTCACATTCGACCTGCATTGACTGTATTGAGGCGACTCCTGTTTCTGTTGGGAATTTCATTAAGCTGTGGGCCGTGGAGACGACACAGCCGAACTTGTATATGGCTGGCCGACCGAAGAGGATATTGTACTTCGACGGTCGATCGACCACCAGGAAGTTTACGCGCTCGGTTCGCTCGTGGGCGTTGTCGGACAGCTTGACTGTCAGTGCTATCTCGCCTGTTGGGATGACAACTTCGCCGCCGAAGCCCATTAATGTGGTTTTTGAAGGTCGAAGCTGCTGTTGGACGTTGGACGCGAGCTTCGTGAAGCAATGTTTGTACATGATATCCGAGGCACTGCCGCCGTCAATGTACACTCGGTGAATATGGTGACCTCCCACTTCGGCTCTTATGACCATCGGACTGAGGGTCGGTGCAGCGGTGTTCAGAGCCGGAAACGAGATGACTTGATTTGCCCACGCTTCTCTTCGCAATCTTGGCTTCTTTGCCTTCGAACTCTGTGTCATGTGAACTACGGGGAGGTCTGCCTTCTTGTCTTTATTCTGTTTCTGTTCCTTTATTTCCTTCATCAGATGCGCTAGCTGCCCCGTTTTTACGGCTTGCGCGATTTCTTTCTTTAACTGATGGCAGTCGTCTGTATCATGGCCTCTGTCCAGGTGGAAGTCACAGTATTTGGACATGTTCCGATTGGTGGTGTTGGGGCCCATATTTCTGGGCTTGCTGAACTGTCGGCTGGCGTCTTCCGTTTGGAGGATTTCTTTAGGAGTTTTTGTTAGGCTGGGATAGTCTTTCCTTTCACTGCCTCTGGGGCCCGACGCCGATGGTCGGTCGTAGGGTGTGAAGCCTGAATGCCGCCTGTCGTCTCTTTGATTTCGGTCGCCACCTTGTTGCCAAGGGCGACGACTGTCTCGCTGATTCTGATTTCGGCCACCTTGTCTAGGTTGTGTTGCCGAAGATCGGTCTCGGGCCTGGGCTGCTTCTTCCCCTCGTATGAAAGCTTCGGTACGATCGAAGGCTTCCTGAATTGTGAGGGGTACCCGGGCGCTCATCTCCCTCAGCAGTTGTCTTGTTCTTATGCCATGTATGAAGGCTGAAATTCGTTGTCTTTCATCGGTATGACCGATGTTCAGGGACTCCGACTTGTATCTTTCCAGGAAGGTACGCAACGATTCCTGATCACCTTGCCTTATGTTGTGCAACTCAATTGGGTCTTTGGTGCACTTTCGCTGTTGGCCGAAGTGGTCTGCAAAGAGCTGCCGAAGCTGGACATAGCTATCGATAGATTTGTTAGGCAGTGAGTTGAACCATACCCTTGCCGGCCCTGTGAGTGTTTGGACAAACATTTTGCACCAGGTGGGTATTGACCACTGTAAAATGCTACAAGCCGACTTAAAGGCATGTAGATGATCGTCCGGGTCGGTACTGTCGTCATAAGTTTTTACGACGGTTGGCAGTTTCGCCTTCGGTGGGCATGGGGCGTGTTCCACTCTGTCCGTGAATTTGCTCTCTTCATCAGGTATGTATGGCTTCGAGTAATCGTCCACAGCGGTGGTTTCGTCGACAGTTGTCGGGACCGACGCATTTTGGTTACCAAGAATCAGCTGTGGCGCAGGGCCTGTGCTTGTGGTAGTTTCTGCCGCGGAAGCCGAAGGTGGCAAGGAGGATGGTAATGGCAAACTTACTGGAAATGGTGTGTAGTAGGGCATTTGGTAACCTTGCGGCCCGTAAGGGCCCATGAACTGTTGGGGAAAGTATTGTTGGCCTTGGAACATTGGGAAATACGGCGGCTGTTGTTGAAAGAGCATTGGTCGCTGTGAGCTTTGTGCCTGGTTTGAGGTTGGCGGCGGCGTTTGTCGCTGTGTTGCGTCGATAGACACTCGGGTACTGTCTGTTGCTATAGCTTTCAACGCGGTTCCGCCGGAGTCTGTAGTTAGCGCTGGAATCGGAGTGTGCATATGGTCATCGGTAGGGTCATCGTAGTCCAAGCGAATGCACACGCCTTTCAAGCGCTCCGCGGCCACGTGATCTTGCATGAGCTGTCGGAGGTGTAAGAAATTACGGCTAACGACCTCCGGCGTCAGCTGTAGGACTCCGGAAGCGCCGCCGTCTGCGGCGTCTTCGATGACATGCCGTCCGCCAGGTGATAACGGCTGCTCCTCCGTCTCCAACGCCGGGCCGTCATTGTTTCTTGTGTTTTCTTCAGATTCATTCATGGCTGATGAATGAAGGACCGCGTGATGGCGCCAATGTAGAATCTGGATATCTCCGACAATCAGATAGAAGCTCTAGGACGGATTGAAGAGGATATTAGACTACAGGGATGGTGAGAGAGGATGAGGGTGAACTTCTTCCTTGAACCTGCACAGATAGCAAACCGTTGTTCTTGGAGCGCAGGACAGGGTGTCCTGCGACCAAGCTCCGGCGTGAGAATCAGTATTGGTTCCGACTAGAATAAGAGAAGGGAGTAGAAAATTAGGGTTATTGAACTTGTGTATTTACCTGGTGATTGATGAGTATTTATACTCGTCAATCCTTGTCTTACTCTGAATTGTGCATCCTCCACCGAAAGGTACGATCCACGCTGACGTGGCCGTCCTTGTGTCCCCTCAGTGGAGGCTGTTAGTGTCCGTAACAACGTTGTAGGAATGTTTCTGACATTGTCGTGTGAGCGTTGGTCTGTTGTGCGAACTTCGGTGGGTCGAATATCGACTGGCCGAAGTGCCGCAGTCTTTGTTGAGTACTTCGGCCTTTGTCATTGGCCGAAGGCTTGTACTTGTACATCAGTCAGGATGTCACGTCCTTGCCGGAGTATGACCTTCGTGGTATAGCTTCGGCAGGTGACATAGATGGGTGTTGCTGCTGCGTGGTCGACCCTCGTATGGTGATTGGGGGTACGACATCTGCGTGGCCGAAGTTAGCTTCGACCGTGGTGTGTGGTCGACCCTATTCAGTTCGAACCTCGGGTGTTGTATTGTTTGCTGAACATACACACGTCATCACTAGCTAAATGGTGTTTTTATTTTACACCAGATTGCATAAGAGGGATTGAACTATTTTGAAGTCACAACTGATGTTCGGTTGCATGGAAACAACCTGATGATGATATTCAGTCTGTTCTTTTATAGATGATTTTTAATCGTTTTTGGGTTTGATTATGCTAAAGTGAATTACAGATTTCAGGGGTTTGCAATCCATTTCAGGTACGTTCGTGTTTGCTATAATCTTTGTTGATTTGTGGTTTTCTTCAAACATATTTATTTCAATCAGGTTATTAGATCTGCAAGTGCAGTTAATTTATGTTAGTATTGTTATAGTGTGCTTTAACTTTTAAATTTCATGATTAGATCCGGTATTGGTGCTTAACAGAAAGAAATGGTGGTGCTGAACGTAAAAAGGGATCTGCTGGTGCTTTTTGGTTGCCGAAGATATAGGACGCAAGTAAATGTGAGTTTCTTTCAGCTCTGTTTGTTCAGTTTTTTAATAGTTCAGGATTGCTCTCATGTTTAAAATAGGTTGCAACCGACTAAATTAATTTTATTTTGTATACTAAGAGATGAAATTATGCATACGAATGATTATGATTTTTAATTTGGTTAATTTAAGTTTACGTTTCGCTTCACAACTTATGATTATGTGATTGATAGTATGTCATTATTCAGGATCTTAGTTTGAAATCAGTCAAGCATGTAATCTTTACTTCTAAACGGAATGGTATAGAGGTATTTAAGACATTCATATCTAATCAAAGTTTTTAAACAGTTGTGCTTCAGGTAATTTGTTTCTTTTAAAGCTTTATTTTCATCTGTTACTAAGCATATGAGTTTTGCTAAACTGATCGCAACGGAAATGTGCGTGATAGCATAAGAAATGCAATGGGCGTCCCTCATTTGGTCAGCTCCTATGGCTTGGCTAATCGGCTTTTTAAAATGGTTCGGCTCCGCGGCAGCGCGCGGGTCGACCCACTTGTATTATATATATCCAAAATATTATATATATCCAAAGTAAATTTAATTATATATACATATATATATAGGGTTAGGTTCAAATATGAACTTTTTTCTTTGAGAACTTTTGAGAACCATTCTGAGCCACTAATTTTCAGGGGGGAAGCATTCAAATTCATGGGAGAGATTTCCTTATATATAACTTGTGGCTCAGAATGGTTCTCAAAAGTTCTCAAACCCAATTGGTTCTCAAATGATCTGCTCCCTATATATATATATATATATATATATATATATATATATATATATATATATAGGGTTAGGTTCAAATGAGAACTTTTTCTTTTGAGAACTTTTGAGAACCAATTTGTGCCACTAATTTTCAAGGGGGGAGCATTCAAATTCATGGGGGGGTTTTCCATATATATAAACTAATGGCTAAGATTAGTTCTTTTTAGTTCTCAAACCCAATTAGTTCTCAAATGATCCTCTCCCTATATATATATATATATATATATATATATATATATATATATATATATATATATATATATATATATATAGGGTTAGGTTCAAATGAGAACTTTTTATTTTGAGAACTTTTGAGAACTAAATCTCAACCACACATTTAAGGGGGAACCACTACAATTCATGGGAGAGGGGATACATGTAAATAAATTTGTGGCTCAAATTAGTTCTTTTTAGTTCTCAAACCCAATTGGTTCTCAAATGATCCTCACCCATATATATATATATATATATATATATATAGGGATAGGATCTTTTGAGAACCAATAAATATTGTGAGAACCGCGAGAACAGATATGAGCCACACATTTTAACCACCTTTTAAAATGAATGGTTTAGATTAATTTGAATTTATTTAAATTAAATTTAAATTTAAAAATCTATTAAATATATAGAAAAGGGCATTTAAGTAATTTTATATTTAAATTGAGATGAAGTGATAAGGTGATGTGACATAAATATCTACTTTTTCCCCTTCATTTTATATCGTTAATAACTTTTTATACGATAATAATTTTATAAAAAAAATTGCACCATTAAATAGGACGTTTTTTTATCTTTAATTTGGTTATAGTCTCGTTATTTTTTTTATATAAAAATTTTTTCCGTAGTTTATTTTAATGTATTTTGTTACATGTAGGTAACGAACAATTACATATGTGTAGCCAATAAATACATATGTGTAACGAACAGTTACACGTATGTAAAATGTTAAAAAAAATATAAATATTTAAATTTCTTTCTCATTGATCAGTATATCATATTTTTTTCTCTCTCATTTTCCGTAAACACATTATCTATCAGGTAAATGCCCAAACATATTTTTCGCAAACATATTTTCTTGCTACAACCACGTAGCTGGTTCTTACAAACCTGAAGCATTGTGTAACAAAAATGTAAACAAGTATTTACATGGTTGCACGCTCGTAGGCATCTATTACATAGTTGTTGTTGTCTAGATTGCATGATCGTAGGCATCTGTTACATAGTTGCGCCTTCTTACATATACGTTACATTTTCTTAACAAAGTATTACCAACTAGTAGTAACAGGTTACCACCTGTCAAAACCTTAAACCATGATAATAATAGCACCAAAACAATACCAAGATCTAATTTTTTTTTGCAAGAACCAAAAACAACATAAAAAGGGATATCAAAATTATAAACAACAAGATCTCAAAATTATCAACTTTTTGAATGCATGTTGTTACATGTATGCAACGAACAGTTACGTATGGGTAACAAACAGTTACATATATGTTTTTACACTAATAAAAGGGTGTATTAGGTTATTGCTACATAAATGCACACAATGTTACACACTTGTATCATGGTCTTGCTACATGAATGCAGCGAGTTCTTACATACTTGAAGCATGTGTAACAAACATGTAAACATGTTTTTACACTAATAAAAGGGTGTAGGTTGTTATTAAACTGGTGCAAACGTTCTTACACGTAAGAGTCAGTAAGAAAAAAAATGAAAAAGGGATCGGTAATGAGGAAATCCAAGAATACCGAACTAAATGGTGTATAAAAGAAGTAAAAGAAATGTTCAATCTCACGAACTATCAGGTATAGTTAAAGTATGATTGAATCGTGTTCCATATATGTTACATATCATTGTACGCTCGTAGGTATATATTACATGATTGTTAATATATTGCATGCTCGTATGTATTTGTTATATGGTTGCATCTTGTTACATATATTTACCTATTCACTATAGAAACTTACTAACAAGTAGTAAAATATTACTGTGTTGCATGTGCATATAATGTTACACACTTGTATCAGGTTATTGCTACACCAATGCAGTGAGTTCTTACAAACGTGAAGCGTGGTGTAACAAACATGTAAATAGGTTTTTACACTGATAAAAGGGTCTTTAGGTTGTTGTTAAATTGGTGCAAACGTACTTACACATAGGAGTCCATAAGAATAATATGAAAAAATGATTGGTAATGAAGAAATCCAAGAATACAAAATTAAAGGGTGTATAAAATAAGCAAAATAAAAGTTCAATCTCACGAACTATCAGGTATAGTTAAAGTATGATTGAATCGTGTTCCATATATGTTACATATCACTGCACGCTCGTAGGTATATATTTCATGATTGTTAATATATTGCATGCTCGTATGTATTTGTTACATGGTTGCATCTTGTTACATATATTTACCTATTCACTATAGAAACTTACTAACAAGTAGTAAAATATTAGTGTGTTGCATGTGCATATAATGTTACACACTTGTATCAGGTTATTGTTACACCAATGCAGTGAGTTCTTACAAACGTGAAGCGTGGTGTAACAAACATGTAAATAGGTTTTTACACTAATAAAAGGGTCTTTAGGTTGTTGTTAAATTGGTGCAAACGTACTTACACATAGGAGTCCATAAGAATAATATGGAAAAAGGATTGGTAATGAGAAAATCCAAGAATACAAAATTAAAGGGTGTATAAAATAAGCAAAATAAAAGTTCAATCTCATCGAACAATCATGTATCGAACAATCACGTATGGTTAAAACATAAATGAATCTTGTTCCATAGATGTTACATATCGCTGCATCCTCGTAGGCATATGTTGCATGGTTGTTAGTGTCTATATTCCATGCACGTAGACATTTATTATTTTTTTAAAATAAACATTTAAAAAAACTTACAGAAATAAATAAAAGTAAAATAAAATATATTTAAAAAAAATATAAAAAGTAAATTAAGAACACTAATAAGAAGTTTTAAAAAAATTAATTAAAATAGTAAAAAAAGTTTTAAAAAATGTTTAACAAAAGTAAAAAAAATTATTCAAAAACATAAAAATAAGTAAAAAAAGTAAAAAAAAAATATTACATTAAAAACATAAAAAGTAAATTAAAAAAACTAGTAAAAAGGTTTTTAAAAAAATAATTTAAGAAGTAAAAAAAAGTTATTTAAAACGTAAAACATTAAAAGTTAATAAAAAGTTTTAAAAAACGTTTAAATAAAAAACGTAAAAAGTAAATTAATAAAAACTAATAAAAAGTTTTTAAAAAATAAATTAAAATAGTAAAAAAAAATAATTAAAAAGTTTATAAAAAATGTTTAATAAAAGTAAAAAAAAAGTTATTCAAAAAACATAAAAAAATAAGTAAGGAAAAATAAAAATAAAAATTTATCATATTAAATACATAAAATAGTAAATAAAAAAAACTAGAATTTTTTTTTAAAAAAAAATATTTATAAAGTAAAAAAATAGTTTTATAAAAAAAAGTAAAAAAAAAAGTCATTAAAACGTAAAAAATGATGAGTTTATAAAAAGTTTTAAAAATTGTTATAAAAATAAAAATGAAAACGTTTTAAAAAGTTAAGAAAAATTAGAAAACAATAAAAAATAAGTTTAAAAAATATATTTAAAAAACGTAATAAAAAACATAAAGGAAAGTATTTAAAAATATTTAAAACAATTAATCTTTACTAATCTAGATATTAATAGTTAGAGTATTCTAATAGTTAATAATATTTTAAAAGGGTTTTGTCTTTTAGTTATATGGGTTAAAGACTTAATTGCCCTTTTGTATTAAAATACATAAAATAGGTTAGATTCCAAATGTGTGGCTAGTAAGTGTTCTCATGGTTCTCACAATAATAAAAAGTTCTCAAATGATCCTAATCCTATATATATATATATATATATATATATATATATATATATATATATATATATATATATATATATAGGGTTAGGTTCAAACGAGAACTTTTTGTTTTGAGAACTTTTGAGAACTAAATCTCAACCACACATTTCAGGGGGACCACTACAATTCATGGGAGGGGGATACATGTAAATAAACTTGTGGCTAAAATTAGTTCTTTTTAGATCTCAAACCCAATTGGTTCTCAAATGATCCTCTCCCTATATATATATATATATATATATAGGGTTAGGTTCAAATGAGAACTTTTTCTTTTGAGAACTTTTGAGAACCAATTTGGGCCACTAATTTTCAAGGGGGGAGCATTCAAATTCATGGGGGGGTTTTCCATATATATAAACTAGTGGCTAAGATTAGTTCTTTTTAGTTCTCAAACCCAATTAGTTCTCAAATGATCCTCTCCCTATATATATATATATATATATATATATAGGTTTATGTTCAAATGAGAACTTTTTCTTTTAAGAACTTTTAAGAACATTCTCAGCCGGGAGGGGGGGGGGGGATTTCCTTATATATAACTTGTGCCTTAGAATGATTTTCAAAAGTTCTCAAAACCATTTGGTTCTCAAATGATCCTCCCCCTATATATATATATATCCCTTTTTAATAAACCGTAAAGTTTTAAATGAAGTGCAATTAATAAAAAAGAAATTATCCATTTTAATAAAGAAGTTTCTACTACACTTATTTGATAAATAAATATTATAATTACACTTAGTTTATAAAAAAAAACTCAAATTTGCTTTCCAATTGAAAGTAGGTCTTAAGTGACATGTTGATAATTATTAGGAATGGAAAAACTAGAAGGTAGTTTCTAGAGATCCGATGATCGTTAATAAACTAGTGGACGTTAGGTTAAGTAATCTTTACGTGGTTGTGGTTAAGTGGTGAAAACTAATTACGAATACTAAAACGTTGATAAAAACATGTTGTAAAGTAAAAGAAAATTAATGATGTAAAAATGAACGTTTATAACGACACGTTTTAAAGTCAAAGAAAATTAATGATGTAAAAATGAGCGTTAAGAAATATGAAAGCGTAGATTTACGTTGAAGTGTAAACTGGTTTGGTTTTACTGAAACGCAATACTTGAGTATATAAAAACAACATATTATAAAACTTATAAGAGAACATAATATAAGGTAATAAAATGACCGTTAACATACACAAAAAAAACATATCTTACAAGATAAAATATTAATAGTTTTCAATTAGCCGAGCGTTCACGTGGGGTTAATACGAGTACATAATTAAACTCCATTACTATAACACAGCATAAAGAAAACACAAAGTTATACACCTAAAAATAATAAAGACAGTAATGAAAAACACACAAAAACTATACACTAAAAAGTAAAGGTGCAAAACTAAACTAAAACCAAAGAAAACACTTCAGGCGAACTACACAAAAAACAAAGATGTCAAACTAAATTAAAAGCAAGATTAACGTTAAAAAAATTAAGGCCACGTGGATCACCTAGATGGATGTCACATGTACAAAATATGTTACTATAGCAAGAGGGGTTGAACTTATATCAACCCGTGTATTAAATGAGATGTCCTGATCGAAATAATAAATAATAATAACTATCAGTTTGGCCTGTAGCAGTTTCATTTTCGTTATTAGGAACAATCTCAGTAGCATAATCATCATACACTTACACTTGATTTTTGGCTCGTAATGATGAATCTGAACAAAATAAGGAAGCATAAAAGCAAAACAAACGAAAAACAAGTGTAAATCATATGTAAATATATGATGTTTCGAGACTAAGACTGTTGCTGATAACGAAAATGAAAGTTGAGACTGCTGCTGACCAAACTGATAGTTTGGATTATTATCGGACAATATTTCATAGTTTGGATTATTAAAATCCAATTTGCCTATAATTATTAATATATTTTTAATCATAACTTTAAACCTAAACATATAAGAAATAATGAAACTATTTAAGCAAAGCCCCGTGATTAAGAGATAATGAATATTTAAAATTAAAAATAACAAATAATGAATATTTAAGAATTATAAAATAATATTTTAAAATATAATATGATTAAAATCCTATTATATTATGAATAGTTATGATATGACTATCCATATCCCATAACTCTCTCTTATCATTATGTATCATCATTATGTGTCATTGTTATGCCCTATAAATAGTGGCTTCATGTATTTGATTGTTGATTAATATATGAATATAGTTCTCTTCTCTAGTATATTTTCTCTCAATGTTCATAGTTCGAATATATTTAAGGTGCTAATGGGTTGTTGATATTCAACACGTTATCAGCACGACATGCTCCCAAATGTCTTCTTCGATGAAAATCCCTTCTTCGTCATAGTTTGCTCTACGTGCTAATCCATGATGGCCATATCATGATTGATGATTCATGTCCTTATTCATTATGTACCATTCTGCCATCATCACTAAACAATTTTAAAGTCACAGGTATCACTCTATATGTTTGATTGCTTTTATTAAATACTTATGTTAAATAAGTTGTCCTATGGGTTTTGGTATGTAATTCTCTTTATATAATATATATATATAAAATGGATGGATTATTATATTTATTAATATTAATTGTCTATAAAATATTATGTTGGTTCATCGAATGTTTTGTTATGCATATAACAATTGTTTAAACTCGTGAAAATATTTACTCTTTTCCTTCATAATGTTTGATGTCATTTGTTATATATGTATAGTTTTATTGATCTTCTCAAGTTTCACTCACGACTATATGTTAAAAGATAATTAAGAATACTTGATTAGATCCTTATTTTTAAATTAAAGGTGTCTCTGTGAATATATATGTGAATATATATTTTGTTTATTTATTCCTAGTAGATATAAGTAAGTTTTAAAAGATATAAATTAATGTGGTTTTTATGACTAATTATATCTAGTTTTAATTACCTATTAAATATCATTGTTTGTGTGTTAAAAGATATAATAAATATTATTTATATCATTAATTATTCTAGGTTTTAATTACTTTTTATAATTTAATATTATTAAAAGTGTGACACTTAGTTGGTTTTGTAGCTCATAATTAGGTAACTTTTAATATGTATAAAATCATATTATATATATGATAACTAATGGTTTTATTGTAAATTTATAACTATTACAATGTTATTAAGAATAATATATAATTTGTTTTATATGATGACATTAGATGTTGGAATATATTTTTCTACTTCATCACATCCATGAGACTTTGAAAACAAAATACCATATTATTAAGAATCCACTTGTCACTTGGATTAAAATGAAAGAGATGTATGACCACGAGAAATTTGTAATAATACCAAAGCTCATTATGGTTGGATTCATTTAAAATTGCAAGACTACAAGTCTATGAGTGGATATAATTCGATGATGTTTAGAATCACCCACAATTGGTTTTATGTGGTGGAAATATTGATGATAAAGAGACGTTAAAAAATAATGAACTCCTAATAAAAACCACGAGACTCATCTCATTGGTAGGACCCCGTTCCCAGAAGCGAATGTGGGCATGTGGCAACACAGAATGGCCAAAGTGAAAGTCATGGTTATGGTCTTCTTGTGTAATGGTTGTGGTCATGGATGAGATAAGAAAAAATCTGGACGAGATTATCATTGTGTTTGGATTAAAAACACAAGATACTTATGATGTTATTCTAAATGATAAGATTTGAGCATCTCAAATCATACAAGTTTACTATAAGCTCAAGTTTATATAATGACATGTTGTAATACCATGTATTGTACAATATGACTTTATTGTCCACCTCAATGTTAATATGTTATCAATTATATAGCACTAGAGAAAATAATTAAAAGACAAGTTGTGTTTTATTATCACAATCTGACGAAAGAATACAAACATGTTTTACATAACGATATGTAATAACTTTGAGAATTACATGTTTTGCTATTATAGCATGTTCTCTAGATGCTTTAACTTATTCGTATAAAGGGTAGTAGAATAAATCAAATAAAATACCCATTTGTGGTTTATTATCACTCTCATGAAAAACTATAAATATGTTTAGATATGATACTTAAAGTTTTATGCTCCTTAAATCTCATAACCGATCGATGTAAGGCCATAATATCTAAGGCCAGTAAGTCTTGAATGATTCTGACATATAAATACTTCTCAACTGATATTATTATGAGGAAAAAATCAGAAAAATTAATTTTCATGTTTTCATACATTTAGAATGCTCGTGAAGTAGCAATAGTATGTAAAGTATGAAAGGATTTTATATCCATATGTTGAGAAAATCATGAAACATGTTTGGTTTTATTCCATTCCTTGAAGTGAATGCGAATTTATGTCCATCCGTTTTGATGACTATGATCATGAATGTGATTGAAGAGATTGTAATGATATTCATGACGATAATGCGATAGACCACCACAGTGGCAAAAGAAGATAATGATCATATGAAAATAAAGTGTGAAAATAAAAAATGTGATATTACTCAAATGTTTGAAATGATATATCACTGCCTTGTATTTTAGTCGCTTATTAAATAAGCGTGTGTACAACGAAAGCATATAAGATCACAAACTGAAAGTTTATATATCATGATTATTTTATTGGCATGACCGGTTAGACCACACCGAGTCAACAATGATGTGAACATATTGAATGTTAGAAGATTTTTCAAATTGATAACTAGCATGTAATATTTGCTCTTAAGGGAACTATTTACCGATTAAAATAGGTGTGAATCCATAAGTGATCTGGAAGTTATAAAGGATATAATGATATATATCTTAAATTATATACCATTTAGTGTTATAAATCGATGCATCGTTTAAATGGTTATCAAATTCGCAACTTGAAGGTTGCATGATTTGTGGCTTAGCTAATGAGATAGCAAGCACACTCTTCCAAATTATCATAGTTCTTTTGGTAATATTTAATGGTGAATATAATCCCCAAGTTACAAATGATTATTGGAATAAGTGTTGAACTTCGTGATTGTTTAAGTTCATACACGAATTGCTTTTGTTGTGGACGGTTACCAAACGTCTACGATTGATTGCAAAACCAATAATCATGAGAGCAAAAATTTATGTTTGTATGTAGGGTGCATGCGATTTTACATGAAGTGACATTAATTCACATCAGGCCAATAAGTTACGATACTTCCTCCCTATTATAGTTGTTTTATGGTCAGTAACTAATATTTTCCATCTAATAAATTTTGGTTGTGTGATATATATTAAAATTGTTCCACCACGATGCACAATGATGGGACCTCAAATGAGGTTAGGAACAAATGTTGGGTATGAATCACTATCAGTAGTGATAGAATTATTTTACGACTCAGAATTATGTTCTCATGAAACAAATTTTCCAACATTAGGAGGGAGATTAAAAGCAGTTGGAAAATGAATAAGTTGGAATAAATTATTAGTGTATCATCTTGATCCTCAAACTGAACCACGGTGAACTAGAATTTAATGGATAATTCATTTACAAAGATTAATAAATCAATTACCAAACACATTTACTGACCTTGAAAAGTGACTAAGTCATATATACCAGCTACTAATGCTCCAATTGTGGTTGGTGTCCTAGAAGGACAAATAAATATTGATAATGAGTCTATGGCACGTTTGAATCGTGGTAGACTAGTCGATTCCAATAATAAAATATCCTCGAATAATAGAGCAACTAATGAAGATGGTCAAGTCGAGGTACTAGTAGAAGAGTCTCTTATAAAAGAGACACTAGAAATGATGGTTCCAGAAGAACCTCAGGTACCTGAAAAATGATGAAGAGATCTCGATAAAATATATCATGTCTAAACATATATGGAATCGAAACAAAATCGACGTCGATAATATTTTGAATATAATAAGCGCTAGAAACAATAAAATTGATAAGGATCAAGAATTAAGATCTGTCTGTGATAATTGGCCAAAATGGAAAGATGCAAACCAGGCAGAGTGAAATTCTCTAATATGTTAGATATAAACAGGTTTATTATACAAAAGCATGATGTGAAAATAATAGCAATACAAAGAAAACTGGTGGCACAAGGATTTTCGTAAAGACCTAAATTTGATTATGAGGAGACAAATTCTCCGGTGGTGGATGCAATGAGAATGAGATTCCAACAGTTTATTAGTCTGGTAATACAATAGAGAATTGACATGTGTCTTATGAAAATTATGTTATACTAGGTGTATGGCTCACTTGATGATGATACATGAATCTTTGGAGGGTTTACAGTGCCATAATAATAATATAAATTCTCGAGAACGTTATGATTGTTGTATAAACATTCGGATCTGAATACGTTACTATTATGTGTATACATTGAATACTTAAATATAATTAGAAGTCCATATAAACCCCCAAGATAGTTGAACACATGAAGGTATTTGAAATATCATTAATAAATATTCCTTCTACACCACTAAGCATCACATGTGACATGATATGTCAATAAACCATGAATAAGAATGGTATAATATTATCAGTTTAAACCGATTTGTAAAATGATTAAGTTTATGTATCAAAGCTCCTTAAAAGTGAATGCATATGAATAATTGGTCAAGACGGAAATGAGTCCTAATGGATTGTAGATGGCTTATAAATGCCTTAATCATCATTATAAAGCCTTGAGAATATATTATTAAAATTTATGATGTTCTGCGTATGGACTAGAAATAGTTTTGTTAAGTTTCATATCAGCACATGATTATCTCGGTATACAAAGATATAAGTATCATGTAAATAGTCCATATGCTATAAGAACAATTTCAAGGTTTATGGTATCATATTATATGTCGATAATATCTCTTGAGGAGGCCAAAATTTGTATAAAAAATGTTTATATAAATCAATAAAGCTATATCTAAAAATGTTGAAGAGTATATGTGGAAATATACTCATCCATCATATATGCTAAAGATTGTCAGATTATTGGATACATAAAATGACCATTTTCAAGGAATAAAAAAATTAAGGTAGAAGCACTACAACTATATGCACTTGTTGCGTTACCATTTTTTACTATATACATTTATTTATTTGCATGATATTGCCTTTGTCCAACGATGAAATGTTGGAACGTGTTTTGCAGGTATAAAGGTATGTGCTTATATTTTACTAACCTATCGAAACAAGTTTTGTTAGTCATTTAGATGCAGGTAATGTTATACAACACCATTTTGGATCTTGTGGTATTTATCTATTACGCATGAGGCAGTGGACATGTGGTGGAACTCTATTAAGGAGAATGATACCCAGAGTTAAGAAATGGTGTTCTCTACCATTGGAAATGTCGCTTCCTACTCCAATAAGCTATTGGGTTGGTTTTAAAACATATTGCTCAAGTTTGGGAGTTTTACATGAAGATCATATAACATTGGTTGCTTAAGGAGTTGCACATCAAGGGATTAAGAAGCAATCAACCACTATAAAAGTACCGAGCACACAACCTAAGGAACTACACCTCAAGAGATCAAGAAGATCGATGCTACTCACATAAATCATACATGTCAAAATGACGGGGAGACAATACGCGCTGCACTCTTTTTCCCTTAGCTATGGTTTTGTCCCACTGGGTTTTCCTAGCAAGGTTTTTAATGAGGCAGCATCCCTAAGCGTATTGAAAGAATAATATTTTTATTTTTCATCCTATGGATAGTCAAGGGGGAGTATTATGAATAGTTATGATATGACTATCCATATTCCATAACTGTCTCTTATCATTATGTATCATCATTATGTGTCATTGTTATGCCCTATAAATAGTGGCTTCATGTATTTGATTGTTGATTAATACATGAATATAGTTCTCTTCTCTAGTATATTTTCTCTCAATGTTCATAGTTCGAATATATTTAAGGTGCTAATGGGTTGTTGATATTCAACATATTATAATTTATTACATTTTTAATAAGAATATTTATGTTTTTAGAATTTAATATTTTTAAAAAAATATTAGCAATTAATAGGATATAGATAGTTGGCATTTAATATGAGAGAAACACAAGAAAATTTGAATGAGAATAAATATAAAAATTACATATGAGATTAAGGATCTTTTCTTAATTTTATATAGTAGATTTTGTTCCAATACACATAGTAGTAAGGAACATAATTTTATGAGCTCACTGCTCATTAGATAACGACCATAATTTTATAGAATTTAAATGGTGATGGAACAAAATCACTTAAATATGTGATCAGCAAAAGGGGATAGTGATTAATCGTTCTTCCTACCCTTTTGATTCCACTTATACATTATTTTAAGTAGGGGCGTAAATGAATTGAATTGAATCAAGTTTAATATCGTCTAGATTTAAGCTGGACTCGTAATATTTAATTGTAATTTTTATATTATTTTACAATTAAATTTGTCTATATTTATAATTAGACTTTTTATATATAATAAAAATACATATTATCTGATTATTTTTTATAATTTTATATATAATAGTTATTATTTATATAAATATATAAATAACATATTAAATAAACCGTATAATTAAAAAGTTCGTTTACTTTGCGGGCCAGCTCAAGCTCAATTTGTAAAGCTCATGCTTGAGTTCGTTTACTCGAACTCCCTTAGGCTCACCTTGTTCAAGCTTTTTACCTACCAGGTTATAGTCAATCATTAGCCGGCTTGACTCGTTTACACCCTACTATTAAGGATAAAATTAAAAAAATGAGTAACGTGAAAAAAACATGTAAGACTTTTAATATGCGGGCGGACTACTTTGTAAGGTCAAAGTTTTTAGAAAGGGTTAGTGTTATCCGTACATCAACTTCTCAATCAGGACACTAGATTAATTATAGACATATACAACATGTAACGTTACGTCTTTCACACAAATGTTAGTATGTTACAACACATGTATCCTTATTAGTTGGATGAACTAACATATGTGTCATATATACCTAATGGGTCGTATACTGTCATTCTATGTGGACTGTATCTACCTATACAAGCCGCTTATCTCTTTTTTTTTTGCAAGATAAGTTTTCTTTAATATGCGTGTTAATTATATGACACAATAAAATATTACGTAAATGATTTAATATTATACAAGATTCCGTCAATTATTTGATACTATAAAAGACTTTTCTTTTTGGAGGCTAACTAGACCGACCCAATGGTTAAAATTAATTGGGCCTAGTAACCAACCTAGCTATCCTTTCATTCGACGCATATTGATATCATGGCCATGTTATGGAAGAAATAATCAGTACTCATTTATTCCAGTAAAAAATAATCAGTCTCGGTCATGGAATTTAGCTTTTAAGTAGTTCGCTATTGCTTCCTTATGAACCCTTAAAATGTAAGTGCATATAGAAATTCAAAACAAAACAATTTTATATTAGTAGATCAAATGAATTCAATACTAAATCGAAACTAAATG